>SNQJ01S0016439.1:67931-88415 GCA_010110895.2 Picea sitchensis | reverse complement strand
TTAATATTGGAAAAGATTCTTACACCTTTCAACTGATCAAATAAATCATCAATCCTTGGCAAGGGATATTTGTTCTTTATAGTGACCTTATTCAGCTATTTGAAATCAATACACAATCTTAAGGTTCCATCTTTCTTCTTCACAAAAATAACTGGGGCTCCCCAAGGTGAAACACTTGGGCATATATACCCCTTCTTCAAAATTTATTCTAGTTGAATCTGCAACTCTTTCAATTCTAGTGTGCCCATTTTGTAAGGTGTCTTAGACATTGGGGAAACTCCTGGAACCAAATAAGGGGAGAAATCATTGTCTCTCTTAGGTGGTATTCCTAGGACTTCCTCAAAAACATCTTCAAAATATCTCAATACTAGATGGTATTCAAGACTTTCCACTTTATCTCCAACTACCTCTTCCATATGGGATGCAAAAATTTGAGATCCCTTCCTAAAACCCTTTTTCAACTACATGGATAAAATTTCTCTAACAACTACAACTCCTAGAATGCCTTAAAAATTTCCTTTCTTCCCTTTCTCATCAAGACAAGTTATTGTATTTTTGTAACAATATATGATAGCCTGGTGTTTTTCCAACCAATCCATGTCAATTAGACATTCAAATGAGCCCAAAGGTATAATGTTCACATCTACCTTTGTGTTGATTCCATTCATGTCTATCAAAAAATATTTAACCAACTCATTGATCTTTCCCTTATCCCTTATGGATAAATGAAATGAAAAAGATTTCTAATGCTTACTCCTTTGCAAGAAAAATATTTCATATGGCTAGCTCCAGAATCAATTAAAATTTATATGGTTTGGTTATCAATCTTACCTCCCACTTCGATCATGAGGGATTGATACTATGCTTTCTTGTTGTCCAAGGCTACATAAATCCTTGGCATGATTCCTCCTGTATCTTCCACTATTTCATCCTCTTGAACGTTGTGGAAAGTATTAATTATTTCTCCTCTATGAGGATAGTCCCTATACAAGTGATTCCCCTCACATCCCCAACATTGTACATGTTGGGTCTTTGGACTTTTTCCAAAATAATATGATGTATTCTATTCATTTGGGTTGACTAGTCTTGTTGATTTGCTGGAGAGTTATTTTTGAAAAAGGGTGGCTTAAAAACTTTCTGTTTTTTCTCTCTCTTTCCTTTCATATTGTCATTCTAGTCCTTTTGAAAGACTAGTCTCCCTTTGATTTTATCACAGAGATTATTTTCTCTCCTTATGACTTCCTCCAAAGTCCTGGACTTATCATATTGTATCTTGTCACTGTAGAAGGAGGGTAACCCACTAAGAAAGCTTTGGATTTTGAATTTTTCATCTTTTATGAAGTCCACATACTTTAACTATTCAAAGAATCGCTTCTCATAATCATCCACTTTCATGCTTCCCAACTTGAGTTTAAAGAACTATTTGATCTTCCTATCATAGTAATGCTCAAACAAATATTTCTCTTAAAATTATCCTTTGAAATAACTCCATGTGATTCTCTTCTCATCGACATTCTTGGATTTCTTAATATGATCCCACCACACAGATGTCTTTCCCTACAAGTGGTAGGTTGCAATTATTGTTTCTTCCATGGGAGGGTAATCATGTAGTTGGAAATATTTCTTTATTTCCAAAAAATAGGCCTCAATCTCTTCTCCCTTCCTATGCTCACAATTGAAATTTAGTGGCTTGATATTCCTAATTTCACCTTGCAAGATGTCTCCCTTAGGCGTTCTCCTTTGACTCCTAACAAGGGACACACTTAGGCTGCTCCCTAACCCTGAACTAGTATGACCTCTCCTAGTGGATTGCTCCATGGAATGATGGAACCTAATCCTACTCCTTGACTTATTTTCATTCCCATGCTCATCCCTCCTGCTATGGGATTGTTGTTCCTTGATATGTTTCAGGTTGTCAATGGTTCTTAAATGGATGTAACTGAGGCCAATTATTTTTCATGATTATATGTGGTGTAAAATGACACTATAACATATGCCCCCTAATGTGTGAGGTCAGCAGAGAAAACGATGGATGGAATATATTACAAATAGTCATGAGATTGTGAAGGGGCCATCGGGTAGGAGTAGTTCAATACCAATCCTAAAACAATACCTACAACATAAACATGTAAGATACTCTCTTATCAAGTAAGGAATTCCCATGCTTGAGTGTGATGTAAGCATGGATTCCAAATCAAGTACACCATGGATCCATGTATAAGGAAATCATAACTAATGTCTATGGCCACAAAAACTGTACACACTGGATCGATGTGATATATAGAAGTAGCAATCATGGCCACAAGAAAAATACATAGTGGATCCATGGAAAAATGTAGATCATATCCAAGAATGGATAAATAATGGAGCTATGTCTTATAATCAAATAGAGCATATATGGAATAAATGGAGTGAACAAAATGATCCTATGCAAGTGCCAATATCAAATAGGGTGGTACAATCAATACAAGTCAGGTAGGAGCACAAAAGAGGTGATGGTAATACTTCACCCAAAGTCTTCAAAACAATATGACATGGTACGAGTCTACCCTATGTGAATAAATGTGTTGAATTCAAACATAGTTAGACACCATTTGATTACCGGTCATTGATGTATATTGTTAACAAATGAGAGACAACCAACGAATAATGATAATGGGAGTCAAGGTACCTAGTACAATCTAACAAGTGTGAATAAAGGATATGATGTCAAACATCTGATAGAATCTATCAAGAAAAGGACATTAATGTATTCTCACTATCAATAGAAAGGGAACCTGCAACTTGTGACTACAAGCCCCAAGGTACTAAAAATAACTCTAGATCTGTGTCCAAGAGAAAGATGTGTTGAAGTCAATAGGAAGAGATACATTGGAAAGAAAGCATTAAGGCATCTTTCATCATCCAACATAATGGGTAGAAAAGGCCAAAGAGTTGGAAGGACTCAAATGAAAATATTATAAATACTACATTGAGGTATGACTCCAACATGCACAAGATGGAAAAGAACACGAAAATGACTCTCTGAATAGTATCCAAGGATGGAGAATACTGAAAAAGATGAGGAATCCACCAATGGGGTCAAATGGAAACCAAGTTACCACACAAATCCCTATGTGTGATAATGGTTGTTGACATCAAACAAAAGGGATACCATTCAGTCAACTACCAATGATGGTTTTTCATCTACCAAGTGCAAGGTCATATATTAATGATGTAAATAGGTCGAGAGTCCTATCAACATTGTTGTTCATGTGGACTCAAAACTTTCCTCTTTTAATGCGATCTATCTATAGAAGGAAATAAGATTGATGATTTAGATCAACCTAGGGCCTCTATGGACTCATCATTTCCTCTAATATATCCTCATATGAGGGTAATACTATTTCGAGACAATCCAAATAATGAGAAGAGTTAACTAACCAAATGGTCGTTGGAAGATCGTCGACTTCCTCTGTCAGAAGAGAATTTGGATCTAGGTGTGTAGTGGCCCTTTGAAAGGTCTGATAAGAAATCTCGACTGCAGACAAAGGCTTCGTTATTCCTGCATGCTTAATATATTCTACCAAGTTATAGGGGATGGTAGAATGCAAGGTTCCTCAAAGTATGTCATCCACAAATGGTGCACTTGGGATATAGGAATTGATGAGCTCGAGTTGTCAGGAGTTGAGAAGATGTAAAAGATTGGCGTTGGGATGTTAAATGTTCCCATCAATGAAGAGTACATTCCAACACCAATAATTTTAGTCACCACTTGGGAATCATCTATCAACAGGAAAATAGATCCCAAATGCATAGTTGGATCCAAATGACTGAAATGTAGCTAGTCAATAGTCACGATTCTTCCTTTGTGAGGGAAACAAATAACCTAGAAAACCAAGGATATGACAATGTTCATAGAATAATTCCAACTATGACCTAGAAAGAGGTTGTAATTGAGCAGAGAATATAACACTTCCACTTCAACATACACATTTTTTCCTCCCAATTATACATGGAAAGAGGGAATTATCCCATTGGGATGAAAAAAATGACCATTGAATGTGGTCAAAATATTAGGGGACTAAGAAAGATATGGAGAGCCAATATATTTCCAACAAGAAATTGACATCACAGACATTGATTCTCCCTCATTAATCATTGTCCTAAATATGTTCTTCATGGAATAAACCACTTCAATTTGAAAAGTGACGTGATAAGGGAGGAAAGGTTTGGCATTATAAGGGTAAAACATGATGAGTTGTGAGCTAGAGGAATCTGTAGCCCAAATAGAAGAAAGTAATGCACTCTGTTGCACCAAGAAACTTTGGAGTACCTCAAGAACAACCATCACACATGGTGACTGGGCCAAATATTTCACAATAGAATAATTCTAAGTATCCCTAGAATTCAGATTATGCTAGGTTTTTCTATACACACCTTTGGGCTTGCAAGGCATGACATCACTCGTAGAAGGATTCTAAATATTAAGAGGCCTTTATGACTCAAGGGTTTCTTTACTCTTTGACCCAAACTCAAATTTATCATAATTATGTGCTCGAGTATATAGATGAGTATCAGATCTCAATATATAGATATTCAACGGTGTTCCTTCGGGAGGGGGAGCACGTTGGTAAACCCCTTGTTGACTCCTAGCATTAGATCCTCAAGCCATGTTTTATCCATGAGGGAATGGATTCGTCAATACAGTAGGTTTTCACTGATCTAAAAACCTTTGAGATTATTCAATATTGGGGAACTCGTGAGTGAGGTGATCTTCTTTGCAAATAATACAAGGAAACTTGACCTTATTCATTTCCTTCTTTCCCCCACTAGAATTGGATCTTGGTTTGGTAACATTCTTATTATTATTTCTCCCTCCTTTTTTTCCTTTCCCTTTATTTTCTTGCCAGGTTGTTGGGTACCTTTTGGGATCGTCGATTGCACACTATGTACATTTGAAATTTTGGAGGATTCTTTCGAAGTTGAATCTTAAATAGACACAAAATATTGGATAGCGAGCTATCTCATTTTATTAGAGAACAATTTTGCGGGCGAGCTTTAAACGAAACCTACAATGTTATTAACATGAGGTTGAGATTTCATTTTTCATGGGATCGAAACTAAGTTGTGGTGCATATGGTATAATTTCATAAAGGATCCCATATTGTGAATAAATCAAATCCAATGGTTGGGCCTAGAAAATCATTTCTTCCTTAGAAAAGACTCTTGATGTGAACACATATTTAGAGATGAATGGAAACAAAGACTTAGGAAACCACTCCAACAAGAATTCCAGAGGGAGTTTGTCTTTTATCAACCTCTTATGTCTCCACTACTCTTGGATCTGATCTGAGAAATGGGTGGCTTTGTCTTGTTTCAAGGTAGAGAGAAGGTCGTGTTGAGGGGTCAAAATTCCATTTAACTCAACAACAAGAATCATGCCTAGAGATGAGGCTCAATCAGACCCTTACATGTTTGGGGTGATGTGAGTTTTTGGATGCATGATCTGGCAAATTTCGATGGGATTTAATATGGTATCTAATGGATATTTATATACTTTTTTTAAAGTTTCTTTATAAGTTCATTTACTTAGTGTTCGATGACTGAATTATTAAGAAGGTTTAGTTTAGGTTAACATTTTACCAACAACATGTAGATGACACCGCTCTCATATCAAACAATAATGTTTCCTTATTGATTAAGAAACAAACATCATCTAAGAAAAGGAAGACATATTCATAAATGACAAATAACCAGAAATAATTCTAGTTATTGTATAACACAGATTTCATAACACCATCATATTCATGTCAATGCATATTCAGTTACTCCAACGTTTCAATATAACTTAAACACAATTACTATCTTACTAAATTTACTATAGTATAAAACAAGGAAGAATAGTCCACAAATTATGTTACTCCACAAGCTTTGAAAAAATTCCTTAGGCTCTATATGAGCTTCTGAATTAGACTTCAAAATAATTCTTTGTATGATTCTTTCACTTATTACAAAACTTGTCAACCCTTCAAAATGAGGTAGACATGTTTATTTATACAAAAACCATATATAAAAAATAGCAAATACCTCAGTTTAACTAAAGAAAACATAAATATAAAGTGGTTCAATGTCACACACCTGACCCCTAAGTACCTTTTTGAGGGATGGGGTAATTGTTTTTTCTTTTCTCAATCATCTTGAATCCCTGTAACTAGGATTACATTGCCTTAGATTCAACGAGGGTTTTCCAATGACTATAAATTTTTTAGATCTGAGTTATGGATCGCAAGTTATGGTCTTTTATAGTTTTTTAGGCCTTCATTGACTAGACTCACTCACCGCCATGTGGCATCCATGTGGCTCCCTGTCACCCAACATGCCACATCATCATAGCATACCAAGACTCGCCAAACCAGAGGTTGATGGTTGTCTAGCTCTTATAGGCCTATTAAAATAATTAATCATTATCAAGATAAAATCTCTCTCTCTTTACTAATCATCTAATCCTTTATTTAAACCCTATTAGGGATAATTTATCTTCATTAAAATTTACTTAACCCCATAAATTCCATTTTTACTTGGCCTAAATTGCTGGTCTAGTAAAACCAAGGATTACTTCCCTTTTACCTTGGGAATCCCACAATTTGGGGTGGATTAGTATTAATTATTATATTAAAGCCCCGTCACATTAACTCATAGTCAAATCATATTACTAATTTGTTATTTTATTAATTATATTATAACATAACCATAATAAATTATGTTATAATATAATTAAATATATCAAAGGGGAACTTAAGGTTATTAATATCAATTAACACCTAAGTCTATTTCGGCATAATTCCTCTTCATTATTTTATGAACATACCCAAATCTCTGGAATGCCAAAGTTCTCGAGAGGGTCCAAATTATATTAAATTATAATATAATTAATTACCTTTAATGTTTATATCAATATTTATGCAAACATTGGAACAAGAGAGGTAGGTTTCGGCCTTCGGCCCTTTTAGCTTGTTCACTCTATCACCCCAAACATCCTGGACTCTTGGAGTCTCGAAGTCCCGAAGGGTCCACACTTATACATGTTATGCATTAAATATTAAATTTAAAAAGGGAAATGTTTTTGTCCAAGTGAAAATATTATTATAATAAACTTATTATTATTATAATATATTTATTGGAAAACACATCTCGAGAATTGCGCCCAAGTTTAATAAATCCCCAATATTGTATTTTAATATTGGAATGGGGGAGAAACTCTGGGTCAACTACTTCGACCCTTTAACACACTCTCCATTCTTCAAACCTCTCGGAGCCCCGGAGTCTTGAAGCCCTGAGGTGGCCCCACTCACATGGATTATAAAATGTATATAATATAATTGTTTGGAAAAAGATTGACCTCATCCACGTGAGGATTTTATAATCTTATAATATATTAAAATACCATAAGCCCATTAAATTTTGTACTTAATAATTATGAATTTTCCATTAAATGCTTTGCAAGAAGACTGGCTCAGAAGCCTTCAGGAGTTATCACAACCTCATCACTTCAACATCTCGAAGCTTCGATGTCCCAAAGTCCCACGTGCATACATTACACATTAGATAATAATTTAAAATGGAAAAAGGATTTGGTCTTGTCCATGTGTTTATTTTAATATATAAATTTTACAATAAACTCCATCAAAATTCATGACCAAGTTTCATAAAATTATATATATATATATATATATTAACAATAACTTCACAAGATCATCACTCCCAATTCTGAAGTTCCAATAATTACGAAATTATTAAGAGGTTGATCGTGGGTGGACTAATTCCATTTAGCATATAATTTCTCCATCCTTCGAGTTATTCTCTAGTTCACTCTCCACTTCAAACCTACAGAGTCCCAAAGCCCCGGAGCTAAGGTTTAAATAAATTTTGTTTAATTAAACCTGAAATAAAGGGAAAATGGAAATTAGTTTCCTTCTTCCATACTTTTAAATTAATAAAATAAAATCATATTAATTTCTCCATTTAAAATATGGTTTATAATTTCCCTTCCTAGGTAAAGAAGTAAACTTTCTCCTCCTTACCTATCTTTACTTTCCTTACCTAGATTTAAGGAACGTGTTCCTAAGAAAATAAATTCCTCCACGATAAATTCAATATTTCTACCAAAATTTACTACACACCAAAATTAAGGGGATCCCTCCCAAATTTGTAAGAATTTTAACACAAGTTTAGCATAATTGTTTATTAGTGCTCAAATAAAGTTTTTGGAGATTTTGTGTTTCAACAAATTTAGGAAATTCCTCATTCATAATGATTTAATGTTTAATAACATTTGGACTATTTCCTTAAATCCAAAATACAATTCTGAAGTTTATTATTTTCTAAGTGTTCTAATGCAGAACTCCATATCACCTTTAGATCATAATTAGTCTTAGGCAGAAAGTTTATCTCTTTATTTTTAAAATTCTTGTAGACGTTCTAGTTGTTTTTTCTATTCTCATTAGAAACAAAATATGGGTTGTAAATGTAGATCATCCTTAACAATTACAACCAAAATTATTTTCTTAAAACACAAACAACTAGGAAGTAAGGAGATAGGCCCTGGATGGGGTGATTGATCATGACAAGTGCCAGGCCAATGGGGAGGGATTGGCACGTGCCAGACCCATGGAGACCATGTGACATGTTCCTTCCACCCCCTCTAGCATTTAAAACCATATCATGGTGGATGAAGCTATTATTCACTCCAACGTCTCTTCCTCTGCTACTCAGCCATGGTGCCAGATAGCTTCCTCGAGCCATCACCTCCCTACTTGTTTTATCTCCTTAGCTGGTTATTATCTGCCAATTCATCCCTCTTGCCCAACCATTATGCTTTTATTCCCCTCGCAATTCAAGCCTCAGGCTTCTGGATCGAGTTTTGTCGCTTCTCATCATCTCTCTCGTCTAGTTTCCTCGCTTCCATTACCTCTGTCGAGGCAGCAGATCATCCCTCCTAGATCATGTTGGTTATGCCTCACCTCAGAGGCAAACAAAAGAGGGGACCTCAATGGTACTATACTTATGGGCGTTGATTCTACAAAGCCTCGCCTTCCATCATGCACCACTCTAAAGATTCGGCCACCTTTCCCTCTTCCATCGGGCCATGCAACCTGCCCCCGCTCTCCTTGCCATGGGCTTGTTGGGTGGAATGGTTCAAACACCATGGTCTCTCCTTTGGTTTCGACCCTAGTGACAATCCATCCCTTTCAGTCCCTCCTCCTCCTCCACTGCCTTCGACACCACCTGCAATCCTTGCTCCTCCTCCATCGTCTCCTGCTTCCTCCCCACTCGCCCCACCACCCTCACCCTTTGGAGGAGATTTCTATTTCCAAGGAGAGGAAATCAAGCCAACCACCATCAGATTTTGAAAGTGCCTTCTGCACTCACTTTTTGGCATCATAGGAAGTCCTGCAAGACTTGGTCTTCGAACTCCATAGAGACGCGGAAGGATTACGTTTCAGGATGGAAACTATGGACTGAAGAGGAGACAGAATCAAGAAATTTCTCACCCTTCTCCTCTTCTCAATGCAACCACAAGGAACTGCATCAATATCCTTGGTGCCCCAGGTTCGATTCATCCATCTAGCTGCCTCAAAAAATGATGCACCGCAAGAATGCGACCATCTGGACCTCCACGTGTCAGCATGATTACATGTGTCTAGGATATTATTATAGTTGGTACATTCCATATGTTCAATTATCTATTTTTGGGTATCAGTTTTATAGGACACCTCAAGTGTCTATTTTTGGTTATCAGTTTTATAGGACACCTCAAATGAAACGGTTTCCCGATGGAGCGGTTCAGACCAAAACTATTATTTTTTATCTAAAAGACTCTCTAGAAGCACATAACTTAGACATGAAAAGTGACAATTGTAACTTGTTTTTCGCAAATTGATACAAGGTTTCTCTT
The DNA here is from genome assembly GCA_010110895.2 of Picea sitchensis. Classification (NCBI taxonomy): domain Eukaryota; kingdom Viridiplantae; phylum Streptophyta; class Pinopsida; order Pinales; family Pinaceae; genus Picea; species Picea sitchensis. The sequence goes on along the minus strand of SNQJ01S0016439.1, from coordinate 78,478 downwards.
TTTACCTAAAAAAAAAGTAAGGAGATAGGTTAAAATAGTATGTAATTGAAAGATTACTTACAAATTCACCTAAGTTCTTGAACTAATTCAATAGAGGCTAAATTTTCAGTTCTATAGAACACTTGTTATATCCTTTCTATACTCGAGATTATTCATACACATAAATGTGCTTCTCCAAGTGATCTACCCACATTCTGTTCCAAATATGAATGGCTACCTGTCACTAATAATTTGTTTGTCTAGACAGGTACATGAAGAAGGGAAAATCAACAATATAGGTGATTTTCATACTCCACTTCAGATTTCTCAGTCACTAGCACATCAAAATCACACGTTTTCTTATTTAAAAAACATATAACTCCAACATTCATAAACTTCACATAATTCATATTATAAAATAAACTAATTGAGAACAATACAAGGCTTAGAGCAACACTTATGTAGAGCCTAGAAAGTGCTACAACTACTTAAAGGGTTGCCCTTTTCCACCCAACCATAGGCATAGAAACTCCTGAAAGGATTTACCACTCACCACCCCCTAGCTATATCATGATACTCTAAGAGATATTCTTCCTCATTTTAAAAAGCAATCAGGAACTAGCTATATCACTCTCCTCTTCCCACAAAAACTTGACAAATCAATTTTCTCTCCACCAAGCAAGGGGGTCTGCAATGAGTGCTTCCTCAGTCACTCATCTTCTATGCAACATCGTTTATCATATTGGTTAGAAGATGCTTCCCAACAATTCATGTACCCAAAAACAAATTCCCTTTTCAGTTCTCTTTAGAACCAGAGAGTTGCAAATGGTCTCCCTCTTCAGAAATGGTGACCAGACCCATTCCCCTTGCATTCTTGTCTCTTCCCATGATTTTAATACCTTTTCTTTCCTTCCTCAACAAGATTTCGTGGGTCTAATTCCTAATTTCGTGGGTCAGGTCAAGAAGTTTCTATATGGATAATCTTCCCATCTCCTCATTGACTCTTGAGGAAGACTTCTCAACTACCAGCTTGACTGGTAATTAAATTTTCTAGGTTAGAGGACTGTTCTAGGTATGGACAATTTAAATCCAACATAGTACTAGTCTAGCAGGGGTCATCTCAACCATTACCGGTTCTCCTCACCATCTCTCTCATGCATCATGATCTACCTTGACAACCCCTTCAACATTTATGCAACCTCTTCCATTTTATTTAATAACTGAAATATATACATTACCTTTTATAAAAAAATGTTCATCAATTCCAACATCCACGAATAATTAGTCTTCCCATAGTATTTTAGCAAGCTATAGTTATATTTACAAGCTGGGGGAAACATGGGTATTACAATCCCCTCCTCCTTAAAGGAATACCATCCTTAGTGTTATACCTACCACTATGCTCTGTATGTACAACAGTGAAAAAAATTGGGTATGCATGTTTCATGGCATCCTCCATTTCCCATGTAGCTTCATCTAGACCAAAGTGTTTACACTATACCTTGACCTATGCAATGGTTATGTTCTTGAGTGGTATTTATTTCCTTTCTATTATTCATTGTGGCTCTGGCAAGAATTATCCCTCTAGTTCCACTTGAATCATAGACCAATCAATTATATGATTAAAATCATGTACATATTTATTTAGTAATGAAACATGGAAAACATTACATTCCTTCACTGTGGGAGGAAGTGCTAGTCTATATGCTACAGGTCCCACCCTATCCAAAATTTCAAAGGGTCAAAAAAAATGAGGTGCCATCTTGGCACAAGTTCTCATTATCAAGGAACCTTTTCTAGGCATCACTCAGAGATACAAATGATCTCTTTCTTTGAACTCTCTAGGAGTCCTCTTTGTGTCTTCATAGCTTTTTTGTCTATCCTGAGCTATTTTCATATTCTTTTTTATTTGAACTACTTATTGTTCCATTTCTTTTAGAATATTTGGCCCGAGTGTAATTTGTCTATTGGGTTATTCCAACTGATTGGAATATTTCCTTTTCTACCATAGAGAGCCACAAAAGGGCTCATTTTCAATGACTCTTGATAGCCATTGGTATAAGAAAATTCTATAAGTGGTAGGTAGTCTTCCCACTTCTTGGGATGATGCATCACATGCATCCTTAACATGTCTTGTAAAACTTGGTTTACCCTCTCTGTCTACCCATCATTTTGAGGGTAATAGATTGTACTAAATAGAAATTTAGTTTCAAAACCAACAAACAAATATTTCCAAAAATTTGAAGTAAATTCTGTATATTTGTCTTATATGATTTCCTTAGGCATGCCATTCAGTCTAAATATTTCTTTCATGAAAATATTCGAAATATCTATTGCCTTTAAAGTTGAATTTACATGGATAAAGTTAGCATCCTTGCTCAATTTTTACACAACTACCATAATTGTGTCATTCTACTTGGTTGATTTATGCAATCCTATGACGAAATACATGGAGACGGTTTCCCATTTCCATTCTGGAATTGGTAGGGTATGCAACAACCCTGTTGGATGTCAGTGCTTTGACTTAACCTGTTGACATTATAGACATTTAAATAAGTAATCAACTATGTCCTTTTTTAGTCTTTTATGTAGCTCATCCATATGAACCTCTTCAAGTCGTCACAAATTGGAATATACAACCTACCTTTGTAAGTTAGTAGGTCATCATTGTTGTGCCCATTTCGCCACTTGGATGAGCAAAACAATGGCACTTGCATGCCTACTTAATCCTGCTAGACAGGACAGAGATTAGTGAGTGGATTAAACAAGCCAAACACATGAAATAAACAAGTAAACAAACCAAAAAAACTAAGGAAATAAAAACTAGAATGCATAAGAAAATTAGACCATAAAAAATCAACCAATGACAAAGATCATGCCACCAATGGATAGCTATATTAGTTGGAAAAATATCGTAGAGAAAAAAGATTACTTATGAGTCTCCTCTTCCTCTTTGGGAGGGCTCTTGAGTTCCCTAATGGACACCTCTTCTTACAATGGAAGAAAAATGGAAAATGATGAAGAAAATCAATTCTTATTCCCTCAAGAGGTGAGTGGAAAGGCCTATTGCAATGATGCTTGAATACTCCTAGGAGAAAAGAGGATTATCAAGGGAGAATTGAGGCATAATAACAATACTATAAATATCTTTGTTTCTTAGTGCACCCATGGACTCCAGTTATAGCATTTCTTCAAGGAAAAAATCAACTGGTTCTTAGTGTGAAGAAGGGGCCCTTTAAGGCACCCTTTCATCCTTGACCAGCTCCCCATTCAGATTTTTCTTAGATCTAAAGGTCAACTCAAGTTTGGAGTTGGTCCATTAGTGGTTGAGTGGGGGAAACAAGAACCATAAATGTCTCATTCATAGGATTGCATGATGTTTCTCGTACAAAGTCGCGCATATGGTGCAATGTGCGCTCTACGGGCTTCGTTGTTGGGAAGGGTAAGCATCGAGGCTACCTAAAATTCTTGTACTCCTGGTGGGGGGTAGAAGAAGGGAATTTGAGTAATGGATTGAGGAATTGTCTCCCAAACCGGGATTTTCCCTTGGGGAAGGAGGAAATCAGGGATAAGTGGTGTAGTAGGGTTCTCAGGGAATCCTTGAGGTAATATTTCTTCAATTGGTGGGACGTCGAGGTGTGGAGAGGCCTAAGTGGGATGGGTGATGTCTTTGGTGTTGGTCCCATTAGAATATATGAAACACACTTTTGCTCAAGGGTGTATGAGAGGTGGTGTTCCATGGTATTCCCCCAACAAGGATGGGTCCTTGCAAATTCCAGGGCTCATGTCAATGAGTGAGTAGGCATCGAAACTAGTGTAGACAAGAGGAAAGATGTTATCAATGTTGGCGAAATGGTTAGGCTCATAATGTTTGATTTAGTCGATGGTGATGATTTTCCCATTGTGAGGGAACATCATAATGATTGTTTGAAACATAGAAGAGGATACTACCTTCATGGAGTACATGTAGCTACGTCCAAACAAGATATTGTAATCGAGCGGGGCGTCGATAACCTCAATGTCAATGAGGATGTCTTTTCCCCCAAGTTTGATGGGGACATTTTGGAAGAGCCCTTTAGGGGAAGATGGTCGATGATCATAGGCTCTTAAGGTGATGGCAGATGGTACTATCTCAGGGGAGCCAAGTTTCTTCCATACAGTTTTGGACATGATGCATGTGGATGCACCTTCATCAATGATACATCGATGAATTGTGATGTTATGAATCCTGACTGTTATCTATAAATCTACCAGAGTGGGGAGACGTGGTTCTTCACTATCTAGATCAAATGTGATGATTCTAGTATCAGTTGGGTCGACTTCCCCCAAGGTGGAAAGAAAGGATTTTCGTTGAGTTGGAAAGGTTTGGAAAACCTCCAATATAGACATGGCTACAAGAGACTGTGCCAAGTCATTGACCATACTGTAATTGTGTGCTGCCCTAGCCTGAGGGTTATTGGCATTCCGTCGTAAAGAAATGTGAGGGATGTGAATGGTAGTTCAGTGTTAGGGAGTGAAATCATAAGGGTTGTCTGGTTGTAGCTGGATATTCTTCCGAAGTCGTCGGAGTATATTCAAGGGGTGCATTTTATTGACGATCGCGCGTTTGCAGAAGAATTTCTTCTTTTCTAGTGAGGAGGATATTGCAATCCACCAGACTTTAAGGGTGGATGGGCCCTGGGTTTTGATATTGTCCCATATATGGGGGAACATGATGTACTTCCTATTGGTTATTCATCACACCTTGGTGTGGAATAGGGTTTTGCAACACGGTTGAGGGTGGTTGTTGCAAATACTATTATGGGGCCTGTTGAGGGGTAGGTGGCATTCGAGGAGATGGCGTGTTCATGGATTCTTTCATCTATTTAAAGTCAGAAATTTGGGGGCAATGATGATTATAATGTGCATGCTCACCAAAAAGAGAACATTGGAAGTTCATCTGGAGGTTTTTGTTGTTGTTCCTCCCTTGGCGTTTGTTGTTATAGTCCCTTTGGGGGTTCTTGTTACCTTGATTCTGGTTGCCCCCAACAAGTTGGTTTTGTTGGGGGTTATTTTCACCTGGTCTCGAGTTATTATTGTTTCAATTTTTTCCTTTATTATTGGCATTATTCCACTGATGGGATGTATTTTTTGTATTTAACTGCTCAAAAGTATGAAGTTGTTGAATGGGAGAGGGATGAAAAAAGTTAGCTTCATCATGTGGTTGTCCATGTGGAGGAGCAATCGGCTATGGAGGAATGGGAAATAGAAAATACATATTTTTTTGTGGCAACGATCCATAGGGCGCATACAAAGGTGAAGAGATTTCACTAGTACCTAGGTTATACGCTGAGGTAGAAGGGGAACCTCAACATGGTAGAGAGGCCAAGTGCATCATGGGTGCCACCAAGGGTCCACTCATGGGTGGAGGGGGAATAACAGAATATGGTTGTTGGTAAGGGGGAGGAGGGTAATAAGATGGCCCTCCATATGGTTGTGGATATTTGGGTGCACCATACATAGGTGGTGGTTGGATGTATGGGTTGTGGTGTTTCGTGGTACCATTAATCATTCCATCCACAACATGAGACATGTCAGGTTTGTCTTGGCCAAATGGTACAGGTCTAGGTGCATCAGGTAATAATGTGTATAAGTAACCTGATTGAGCATAAATAAGGTTGAACTGTTGATCCTTACTGATGGCTTCCTCTTCGGATTAGGGGAAGGTGGATTCCACATCTTTGGCAAGTATAGAGACAAGTGATTTTAGAAACCAATCGAGACGTTGTTCTTTGGTGGTTTCTTCTTTACATAAACTAGGTCGCCGACACCATTCGTGAATGTGGTCGAAAATGTGCATAGCTGAGGTTTGTTTGCACTCGAAGAGAAGTTCTAAACTAGTGTCATGATGAACTGGCAGTTAGAAAAAGGCTGAAAAGGCTTTGGCCAAGGATTCAAAAGTCACATGGGACCCTGATTGTTCGTCCACATACAATTTTGTTGATGGACTAGTGAGTGTTCTTTGAAATAACCTTAAGAGGGTGTAGTCATCCATGATGTTGTTTGAAGAGCATCATAAGTGGAAGGTCATAACATGGTTGGTGGGATCTTCCCCCGATTTTCCTTTGAATTTTGGAATATCTAAAGGTAGCTTGGTATGCATATTGGGCTATGTGGGGTCATGTAAAATGGGATCGTTCGTGAGTTTAGTCAAATCAGGAATGTTGAGAGATGCCAAGTATGTCATGTGGGGATTTGGTGGAGGATTAGCTCCAGCCATGGTGTGAGAAGGTAGTGGACCTGACCCTTGAGAGGGATTTGGTGGGGTTGTACTTCTCCCTTGAGAAGAAGTTTTACCCCCGCCTCCTTGTGAAGGAGAAATAGTGGATGGATGGCCTTGGGAATTGGACCCAAGTAAAGTGGAACCAATAAAATATGATCCCAAAATAGTGGCACTCACTGGGGTGTGATATGGTTGATCTGGTGAGTCGACAAGACTAGGAATGCCTCCTAGAATAGGAGGGAGATTTTGCAAGCATCTAAAACGACGGGGATTTTGAGGGTCCTCTATGATGTTCGACTAGAAAAGTGAATGTTTGGAAATGGTGATGAGAGAAATAAACGAACAAGAGACTTGTATAATTTATACCTTCAAAAGATAATATAATTCACAATTGCATGTAATCAAATGAGCATCATACATAAATCAATTGTAAATACGCACACATGTGGGTAGGTGGATTTTGTCCATGTGGGGGAACAAATAAAAAAAATGTTTGTGTCCTAAAAGATGTACCGTCCTTACTCTCAAATAGCACTAGACCATCCAAGAGAACTCAACAGTGGGGTCTGAAGCCACCGGAAGAGGAACTAGTGAAGGATGAAATAATCAGTTATAATGAGGGGTAGAGGGTGGATATCTAGAAAAATATGGCAATATTTCCCAATAGCCACACAAAATCTAATCAAAGTGCAATTGCATCCCACAATTGCCACCTGGGTAGATGTCCTAAATTTGGTCACTAGGTACCTCAGTCAAAGTATAACATTTAGATTTTCGGCCTCAGAAATAGGTCATGGGATGGATCTCTTCCAAGAGTTGGGTGACTCAAGGAGGGGGCGCACAGAACAACTAGACCTCAGTCTCCAACCCTTCACAGGTATATCCCTTCCTTATGGTGTAGGAACACTTGTCTTGGAGGATTTTAAAGTTCCCTATTTGTCAACTTCTAATGTTTGAAAATGTGAGAACCAGATAACGGGGGGTTATTTAGATGACTACCCCCGAGATCCTACCTAGACTAAAAAAAAAATTCTTTTGGCACCTCCTGTGGAGGAAAACTTAGTGAGTTTTTAGAAATAAATTTAGATGTGGTGGGCTGAGAGATTGGGGGTGTGAACCAATATCGTTTGAATTAAGTAGGTGTGGATAATTTCTCAAGAAATAGTGGGATGTTTCATAATTCCTTTGGATAAAACCTACTTCAACCTCCACAATTCAAGATGGAAATTATGTGAGTGAGGAGTGACTTTATGTGTGAGAAAGTGAAAAAACGTGCCAAATTTTAATAAGTTAGGTGTGAATTTGCAATGTGTGGACTTCTTGTGGTCCTTACAAATATTTGTTACCTATCTTACTAAGTGTCATTGGTACAACCTTGAGACATTTTAAAAGCCTTAAATAACTAGCATGTGGACATATGGGTCCTTACCATTCCTTTAAACTCCCTAATGTTGTTTACACTAAGAAATATTTGAAAAACTATCCTAGATTGCAAGCATGTGGGCATGTATAGGCCCGTTACTTTGATCTTTAAACTCCCCTAGTGATGGAAACTAAGAAATAAATTTCAAGAAACTATCCTAAGTTTGCAACATGTGGGCATGCATGGGCCCTTACAACTTTAATATGATTTCAAAATGAAACTAAGAGGAGCCCTAGTGGGGCTTTGTCCTCTCCTAAATATTTTTGTTAAGGGAGATGAAATGTCCCCTTAACCACATTTTGTATTCTCAAGATCACTCTATGGTGTGAGAGAAGAGCATACTCAATGATCAAATTTAATTTCAGGTCCCAATGTAAGTGTTTTATTTGTGATAATAATAATCTCAACTTAAATTTTACAAACCAAACAAGCCATCCATGTGGAAACCAAAGAAAAAGAGGATAATATTTGGTTCTTTTTACCCCCTAATTTCCTATAGATAACCTTTCATATGGGAAAGGAGTCTAAGTGGAGTGCACAGGCATTAAAAATTGCATGAAAGAAAGAATTTGAAGGCAAGGAGCCTTCAAATTATCACAAAAACCCTTACAATTTTGAAACTCTAGAAATGTGTGTGGGTTACAATTCTGATAGAGGCGTAGTGGGTGCACAATGCACAGAATGCGTAGAGAACATAAGTATTTTGGGTTCACATTGCACTGAGTGTGCATCTGTGGGATAGAATACCCGTGCACTTTCTGATACACGTCGGGGGGGGATTTTTGAGTGAAATTATCCTCCTCCAGCTCATAATTTTTCTTTTGACAGGCAAGGCTAGGCCAGTTTTGGTACCTGCAAGACAAATTGATTAAAAAGAAGTGCTCTCTAATCCCAAATAGGGTGGAATTTGATACCTTTCCCCAGTATGGTTGCCAATCTATTGTGCCTATTTTGTCACTTGGGTGAGAAAAAAAATGGCACTTGCATGCTTAGTTGGGCTTGCTAGAGAAGATGGAGATTAGTGAGTTGATTAAACAAGCCAAACACATGAAATAAAAAAGTAAACAAACTAAAACATCTAAGGAAATAAAAACTAGAATGCATAAGAAACTTAGAACCATAAACAATCAACCAATGGCAAAGATTATGCCACCAATGGATAACTATATTATTTGGAAAAAAAAAGTAGAGAAAAATGAGGACTTATGAGTCTCCTCTTCCTCCTTCGGAGGGCTCTTGAGTTCCCTAATGGAGAGCTCTTCTTACAATGGAAGAAAAATAACAAATGATGAAGAAAATCAATTCTTATTACCTCAAGAGGTGAGAGGAATGTCTTATTGCAATGATGCTTGAATAATCCAAGGAGAAAAGAGGATTCTCAAGGGAGAATTGAGGCAACATAACAATACTATGCGATGTGGGTTTAGTGTTCAGATATGAAGGTCAAATCAAGTTGGGAGTTGGTCCATAAGTGGTTGGGGGGGAGACAAGAACCATAAATGTATTGTTCATAGGTGTGCGCAAATTTTCTCGTACACAATCACGCATATGGCGCATTGTGTGTTCTATGAGCTTCGTTGGCCCACGCACTGTGCGTGCACTTCCTTTAGTGAGTTTGCGCAAGTAATTTTTTTTCCCAATTGTATAGTTTTTTCCTTTTGAAATGCATTTTGGTGTTGCAGGTGAATTAATAGTTGTTGGCATTGTTGTATTTCTGTAATTATTTGCGTGCAATGTTGCAGATGAAATTTCAGTGATAATAATCATTTAACAATTTATATCCCTCATACTTCAACCATGTGGGCTCTTTCTCTATGTATTATTTCACAGTTTTGAAAAATCCATCTAGTTCTTTTGCAGTTTTGAATATTTCCTTGATGTTTGGTTCATAGGTGCTTACAACTGCCAAGTGAATCACTTTCATACTTCTAATAAGGGCATCAACCACCCTATTTTATTTTCCTTTAATATGTTTTATTTCAAAATCAAACTCACTAAGGAGAGCCACCCACCTATCTTTTCTAGCATTGAATTTGGGTTGGTCGAACAAATATCTCATCCCACTGTGGTTTGTCATAAGTATGAATATTCTTCCTAGGAGGTAATTCCTCCACATTTTTAAAGCATGTACTATGGAAGCCAATTCCAAATTGTGGGTCACATAATTGATTTCATTCTCATTCAAATTTATGGATTCATAGCAAATCACATGCACTTCTTGCATAAGGACTCCTTTGAGTCCTTCCTTGTAGGCATCTGTAAACACAAGGAAATCCTTGTTTGGGTATGTTGTTATTGGATAAATCTGTAGGTGTGGACACTAACCGATCTCCCTAGATCCACCTGGATCTAGAACAAAGCAAGACAGAACATGACTCTTTCCTTAGATTTTGACCATTGAATTAAATAGGAGGCAAGAAAAAATGGCATACCTTATTATCACTTCCTATGGTCTTTGTTGCTCCTACTTCGCTTCAGTGCTCTCGTGCAGTAAGGACCAAGACAAAACAAACCAACCAAAGTGAAGAAAGCACAATCCATTCAATGCTCAATCTATGTATATGATCAAGGAATCATACAATAAAGTGGAAATAGCTTTATGGGAAAGGGACATATTACTGTATCATATTGATGGAAAGTAAATATTACAACCTGAGCCTTGATGTCGCAAACTTCCTTTTGATGGACCTTGGCTCCAACACACATACTTGCTCACTTTTATGAAGAAGATCAACCCCTTTGGATAAACTTGTTGGAGTCTCCAAACTGTTGTAGCTTCAGTCCTTCACACAATTCTTTCACTAATTCTCCAATGAATCTTGCTTAACCTTTTCCATGAGAATTCCCTCAATATATAGGAGAGAATGAATTAGTTACTTGGAT
>SNQJ01S0016439.1:34470-66340 GCA_010110895.2 Picea sitchensis | reverse complement strand
GTTTCCCCGTAGGGGTTTTACCACGTGAAAACATCGGTGTGTTGATCTTTGATCTGGTTATGTGAGTGGTTACTGAAGGTTTTCGTCCTCTGTTGGAATACATGTGTTGTCGAACACTTTAAACTCCCCTAGTGACGTAAACTAAGAAAGAAATTTCAAGAAACTATCATAAGTTTGCAACATGTGGGCATGCATGGGCCCTTACAACTTTCATATGATTTCAAAATGAAACTAAGAGGAGCCCTAGTGGTGCTTTGTCCTCTCCTAAATATTTTTGTTAAGGGAGATGAAATGTCCCCTTAACCACATTTTTTATTTTCAAGATCACTCTATGGTGTGAGATAAGAGCATACTCATTAATCAAATTTAATTTCAGGTCCCAATGTAATTTTTTTATTTGTGATAATAATAATCTCAACTTAAATTTTACAAACCAAACAAGCCATCCATGTGGCAACCAAAGAAAAAGAGGAGAAGATTTGGTTCCTTTTACCCCCTAAGTTCCTATAGCTAACCTTTCATATGGGAAAGGAGTCTAAGTGGAGTGCACAGGCATTAAAAATTGCATGAAAGAAAGAATTTGAAGGCTAGGGGCCTTCAAATTATCACAAAAACCCTTACAATTTTGAAACTCTGGAAATGCGTGTGGGTTACAATTCTGACAGAGGTGTAGTGGGTGCACAATGCACAGAATTCGTAGAGAACATAATCCTTTTGGGTGCACATTGCACTGAGTGTGCGTTTGTGGGCTAGAATACCCATGCACTTTCTGATACGCGTCACGGGGGGGGGGAATTTTTGAGTGAAATTCTCCTCCTCCAGCTCATAATTTTTCTTTTGATAGTTAAGGCTAGGCCAGTTTTGGTACTTGCAAGACAAATTGATTAAAAAGAAGTGCTTTCTAATCCCAAATAGGGTGGAATTTGATACCTTTCCCCAATATGGTCGCCAATCTGTTGTGCATGTTTCGTCACTTGGGTGAGAAAAAAAATGGCACTTGCATGCTTAGTTGGGCCTGCTAGAGAAGACAGAGGTTAGTGAGTGGATTAAACAAGCCAAACACATGAAATAAACAAGTAAACAAACTAAAACAACTAAGGAAATAAAAACTAGAATGCATAAGAAACTTAGAACCATAAACAATCAACCAATGACAAAGATTATGCCACCAATTGATAACTATATTAGTTGGAAAAACAACGTAGAGAAAAATGAGGACTTATGAGTCTCCTCTTCCTCCCTGGGAGGGCTCTTGAGTTCCCTAATGGAGAGCTCTTCTTACAATGGAAGAAAAATGGAAAATGATGAAGAAAATCAATGCTTATTACCTTAAGAGGTGAGTAGAATGGCTTATTGCAATGATGCTTAAATAATCCTAGGAGAAAAGAGGATTCTCAAGGGAGAATTGAGGCAACATAACAATACTATGCGAGGCAGGTTTAGTGTTCAGATATGAAGGTGAATTCAAGTTGGGAGTTGGTCCATAAGTAGTTTGGGGGGCGACAAGAACCATAAATGCGTTGTTCACAGGAGTGCACAAATTTTCTCGTACACAGTCACGCATATGGCGCATTGTGTGTTCTATGAGCTTCGTTGGCCCACACACTGTGCGCGTTCTTCCTTTAGTGAGTTTGCGCAAGTAAATTTTTTCCCAATTGTATAGTTTTTTCCTTTTGAAATGCATTTTGGTGATGTAGGTAAATTAATAGTTGTTGGCATTGTTGTATTTTTGTAACCATTTGCGTGCAATGTTGCGAACAAAATTTCAGTGATAACAATCATTCAACAATTTATATCCCTCATACTTCAGCCATGTGGGCTCTTTCTCTATGTATGATTTCACAGTTTTGAAAAATCCATCTTGTTCTTTTGCAGTTTTGAATATTTCCTTGATGTCTGGTTCACAGGTGCTTACAACTACCAAGTGAATCACTTTCATACTTCTAATAAGGGCATCGACCACCCTATTTTATTTTCCTTTAATATGTTTTATTTCAAAATCAAACTCACTAAGGAGAGCCACCCACCTATCTTGTCTAGCATTGAGTTTGGGTTGGTCGAACAAATAACTCATCCCACTATTGTTTGTCATAAGTATGAATATTCTTCCTAGGAGGTAATTCCTCCACATTTTTAAAGCATGTACTATGGAAGCCAATTCCAAATTGCAGGTCACATAATTGATTTCATTCTCTTTCAAATTTATGGATTCATAGGAAATCACATGCGCTTCTTGCATAAGGACTCCTCTAAGTCCTTCCTTGTAGGAATCTGTACACACAAGGAAATCCTTGTTTGGGTCTGTAATGTTCAACACAGGTTCATTGGTTAAAAGGTGTTTCAGCGGCTGAAAAATCTCTTCACACTCTACTATCCAAATGAATCTAACTCCTTTTTTCTGAAGGGAGGTGATTGGATAACCAATCTTAGAAAACCCATTTATGAACCTCCTATAATATCCTTCTAGGCCCATAAAGGATCTGATATCATAGAAATCCTTTGGGGTAGGTCAATCCATATTGGATTTGATCTTGTCAGGGTCAACTTCCACTCCTTCTTCAGAGATAACATGTCCTAAGTAATGGACTTGTTTTTGGAAGAAGTCACTCTTAATAAGATTCTCATAGAGTTTGTGCTCTCTCAACACTTGAAACACTAACTTGAAACTGGTGTGATACCCTGTGTTGATCATGGTGTTTCTTGTACTTAGCATTAGATTTCTGAAAAATCTCCTAAACCTATTGGCAAATGTATTGAATCCGCTCAATGAATCTGGTGTCTTTTTCAGTCTCATACTGAACATGAGAAGAGTTTGTTTGTGTGGTGGAAAGAGGTAGTGCAACATCAATGAGACCCAAGGGTTGGAATCCCAACCCCACCTAAAATGGGATATGGTCAGTGGAGCTATGGAGAGCTATGTTGTAACTATGTTGAGCATAGGGGAGACTCTCATCCCATGCACGTGGATGCTTAGAGTTGTACATGCGCAGGATGTGCACAATAATATGATTGATGTCCTCTATTTGGTCATCTATTTGGGGGTTGAAAACAATGGATTTAGTGAGCTTGGTGTCCAAAAGTGACCAGATACTCGACCAAAATGTGATGAGGAACCTGTTGTCCCAATAATGGACCCACACTTGTATCCCAAAATGGACCCAAAATGGACCCACACTCGTTTGAATAAGAGCTTTGTAGTATATATCATTGTGATATTCTTCTTACAGGCCATGAGGATGGCCATCTTCAAAAATCGATCAACCACCACAAATACGCATTCATTTCCTTGCTTGGTGGATGGAAGGATAAACAAGTAACCCATTGAGATGGATTCCCAAGGCTCCACGAGAGTAGGAAGAGGGGTGTATAAGCCTTGATTCTTGATGGATGGCTTGGAAATGGCATAGGAAGTGCAAGATCTGATATGCTTGCTAACATCCTGTCGAAGTTTTGGCCAATAAAAATGTTTCTGAAGAACGCACACAGTTTTCTCCATGCCAAAATTTCCTGCCATGTGAATGTAATGGGATTCCCAAATCAACTTTGCACGCTAGCATGTAGGAACACATAGATGGACCAGATGGCATAATATTCTATCATGAATGTGAAAATCGATGACAGTTGTGCCTTTACCCAATATTTGATAGGTGGTGGTGAAGTCTAGATATTGATGATAAAGTTGGGGCCACTCAGATGCCTCATGTCCACAGGAATGGAGCAGAGTGGTGAGTGCAACCATGGGAGGTTGAATAGGGTAGTCAGCAAAACAATTTGAGATTCTTGTCTTATACTTGATGTTGAGATGGAACTATTGCAGGTAGGTGGACCACTTCTGATGGCATTCATTCTGCAACTTGCCCTGTGTCTTTATGAACTATAGAGGCTTGTGATAAGTGTGGATGATCATCTCCTTTCCCAGAATGTAATGTTTCCATTGACGACGGGCTTGTAGAATGGAATATATTTCCTTTTCATAGGTGGGGTATTTATGGACAGTATCTAAGAGTTCCTTACTATGGTATGCCACCGGATGACCTTCTTGAGTGAGAACTTCCCCTACATCATAATCAGATGCATCAACATCATGAAAGTGGTTGGTGCATTTGTTAAGTCAAAGGGAATGACCAACCATTCAAAGAGACCTTTTTTATATTTCAAGGTTGTCTTCCATATATCAGTTGGTTCGATGGGAACTTGGTGGTAGCTAGACTTTAGGTCAATCTTGTTGAATAACTTTTCCCCCTTGAGTTGGTCAAGAAGGTCATCAATCCTAGGAATTGGGTACCGGTTCCTGACTGTGATTTTGTTAAAGTCTTTTTAATCAATGAAGAGTCTCCAATCTCATCGTTCTTCTGCACTAGTACAATCAGTCTTCCGCAAGGGGAGAAGATGGGTCTAATGTGCCCCTTTTGAAGAATATCTTGGATCTGGCACTTGATTTCTTCATTTTCCATCAATGAGCGATGATAGATTGGTCCATTAGGTAGAGGTGCACCAGGGGTCATATCAATTGGATGCTTGACTTGGCAGTGCATCGGTACCCCAATGGGTGAGGAGAAGATGTCTTTGTATTCTTCCATGATCCCATCCACTAGATTTTGCTGCAAAGAGAGGCTCTATGTAGAGTCCATGGATGTGGTGGTGACCTTCTACTTACTATGAGTAGGGATCAAAAAGAAGACGAACTTCCTATTTTGTGAAATGACCTTACTCTGTTTCATAGTAGAGATTAAAGAAATAACAATAGGTGACGCTACCTATGGTATCCTATAAAATTGTCTACCCAAAGTATTAATAACACTATGGGTTCTAGACTAATACACAGCATGATGCTTCCAAAAATATGGTTGTCCTAAAAGAAAATCACAAAATTCAAGGGGATTAATATCAAACAATACCTCATCTTTGAAACGATGATGTTGTAGGTTAGACGACACTGTTGGTTGACACATAGATCTCTTCCTTGGTGAAGCCAGCCGTTCGTGTAGGGTTGCAGGTGCAATGTCGTTGGAAGATACAACTGTTTGACGACCTCAGCTGAAATCAGGTTCTTATGATTGTCTCTATCGACAATGAAATGAACCAGATACCCCTTTAGCCACATCTGTGAGTGAAAGAGGCGTTCCCCTTCCTCTGGTTCTTCTGGTTCGCTTGGACTGACTTTGGTGGTAGTGACAGTGGAACTGGGTTCAACATTGATAATCTGCGTCCCTCCTTAGATATTTGATTCAGAATTAGAATCATCCTCTAACTTGGAAGCCTTCATCTCGGCCACGAGTGACTTCTTAGAGCATTGTTCTTCAATGTTGTTCCAAGGGATTTTATGGTACTCACACCATTTTCCCGTGTCCTTCTTCATCTTCTAATTTCCCTTCTTATGTTGTAGATTGGACTAGTTGTCCTCAGAGTGGACATATTTTCTCTATCCCTTGTTGTGTGGGTTGGGGCTGCCTTTTCCCTTCTTCGGCTGTGAGGATTTTGCAGATCCAAACTCTCACCTCTTATGCTTAAATTTATGCTCGAACTTGACAGTGTATCTATAATATGTACCCAATGAGGTGATGTACAAAATATCCATTTATGTTTGAATGTATCTTCTATTGAACAAATGAAATAGGTTGAAACTGTAAAACTGTAGAACCAAAACACCTGCTCGAATGGTGGTAGCTATCTCTGAGAAGAGATGTGGATACTACATGCATCTCTTTGAGCATAATTATTACAATGAGGCTCCAGAGGCCTTTCTAACATTACTCATGAATGCCAAAACCATAGACATCCAAAAACCTAACCCTAGGAGGTGAAATGCCAAAAGTCATGTGGGCCCCTATGGGTAAGTTGATACCTCAACTTCCCGGAGTCATAACTTTTTCATACGACATTAGTTTTAGGTGTGTGGTGGACCATTGGAAAGGTATTTTAGAGAAATACACATTATGCCATCAAACTCTGACTTCATCTAAATTTTGATTATGTCGAGCCAAAAAAACACTGTTTATGGCTCCAAAACGGCCCTGGAAGTACAATAAGATGTGCTGACATGAAAACATACAAAATAAGCTAGTTGGATTAGGTGAGAGGCCACCAGTATCCACCTGGAAGATTTGTAGGGCTTCAGACAACCCCAGAAGTGTAGAAACCACAATTACAAAGAAGTACAAAAGAACATGTTGAACTAAAAATGGACAAGAGGAGCCAGTTGGAATAGGTGGGTGGCCACCAATATCCACCTGGATCAGTGTAGCAGCCGATAGGCTGTGGAACAATGAAGGTGTATATTCCCAGGGTGGGACAGGCATGTAGGGAATGGGATTTTGTGAGAAGTGGGTGTAAGCAGGCTCCTTGGAGGGAATCCTTCCTGTTGCATTGTGCAATTTTCCGTAGTCTCAACCTAGCCTAGGATTTCCTTTAACTTGGGTGGATTTTAGTCCCAGCTTAGGAGTGATCCACAAGTGATAGCTTGGAGTGGAGTCGTCTAAATATGGGAGGTTTGTGGAAGGTCTTCACGCAGTCGGTGGTCTTCTCCTAAAAATATAAGTACCAATTCTATGTTAATTGTATGTTGTGTATCTTGCACATGTGTTATAATGTTATGTGTATTTCCTATATATGTTGCATGTGTAGGATTACTATTATTTCCACATTAATATATATTGTATCAAAATGTTTGTGTCTGTTTAAATTTTCATTAGATATATATGTAGATCATAGCATGATAGTTTCAAGTGGCATGACCTAGCCTAGTTGGTTGGGTATGTTACAATCTGGTTTTGGAGCAGTTTGGTTTTGAAGTTGTGGCGTGTCCCCATCCAGGGAAGACTAGGGAACATTAAAAATTGGTATCAAAGCCTATGGTTTCAAAACTGAACCTAGATGGGCCACGAATGTGGAGTTTGGAGTCAAAATTCCATAAGGAATTGATGTGCAAAGTGCCAAGAGGGTGTTGGGGGAACACCTTGGATGTGTTCAGAAGCTCAAGAGGTATGACAGTTTGATAAACCACAACATATGAGGTAATGGGACGCAAATTTTAAATTGGGTCATTGGATTTGTTAGGAAGAGACAACCCCTCACAAGCATCGGATCCGGGTAAGGTGCACAGAGGTTAAGCACAAAATTCCTTTGGACTTTCCCCCTCCAGTCATTTTAAAACTATAGCAGAGAAAACTGTTGAAGTCCCAAAGTCCGAAACCAATCTAAACTGTCCATTTTCCAGGGACACGTGTCCTCAAATTACACAATGTCCAGATTTTGGTAGTTTAGGGGTTGTGGGGTGTTCAACAGTGAAATTGTTGAAGTCCCAAAGCTATAGAAAGAAGTCATCGACAATCTAAATTTCAAGAGTTTTGTAAGTGAGCATCTGAGAAGAGATCTACCGAAATGGTGAAATCCTGAAGCGTTGGAGATGACGTTGACTTATTCGGTAGTCGAAAGTTCGACAATTTAAAAAAAAACTGTCGATGAGAATAATTTTTTAAGTCATAGGTTTTTGAATTGATGTGACATGATGACATCACCAAGGGTGACGTGGACTCATTAGATAGTTCATAAGTTTTGAGAAATTGTCAAAGACAAGAAATCCCCAAAGTCCTGAAGCGTCGGATATGACATGGCATGATGACATTGCCTAGGGTGACGTGGACCTACCTAGTTCTGCCATGTGTCACTCATTTTTATAATTTTGATAAACTCTTAGTACCAATTGGGACCTGACTCATGTCACTCGATGGTGGGGACATGTGCCAGCACTTTGATTGGTGACATCTGTAATACATGGGCCCCAGGAGGTTAAGCAGTTTGGGAATGCGGCGTTCGGCGAAAAAATGTTGGAATAACTTCTTGACCTCTAAAGTCTCGGAGTCCCAAAGTACACAAGTTTTGTAGTGACGTGGCTTTATGACATAACCTAGGGTGACATGGACACACAATATGCATTCCACATGTCAATGTGCTATGTTCTTTTGAAAGGATGATTTTTCTAGTTATAACCTGATGCATGTCACCCCTTAGATTGAGCCATGTGTCCTCTTCTTGGAATCTTCCACGTAGCACCTGGGTGTGCAATACTAAGTGGAAGTCAAGAGTTCACCACTTCAGCATTCAGAAGGAATGGAGTGAGAGGAAGGAGAAACCCCCAAATCTGTGAAGAGTGGAGTAAATCCCCATCGTTCATCAGAAGGGTACATGCGACAGTAGATATTGTGGTCCATAGGATTCAAGGCATAAGTAGTTGAGGTTGAGGACTTCCAGAGGAACAAAGGATGGATTCCATCATGACCAGTGATCATAGAGGACGTGTGGCACTAGATGTCGTATTCTGGAGGAGTGGTACTACAAAGGATTTTAGTTGTAGAATTGTTATGAGTCGAGAACTCTCGGAGGGTCGGAGTTAATCTCGATCGTTGATTAGGATATGACACATGGAGGAAGGAGAGGATCTATGGTGGATTGACACTTCGATATTTTTGAAGAGAATTAATTTTGAGACTGTCGAAGCTCAGAGTCCCAGAGCTCCTATCCACCATAGATCTGAATAGAGAATGTGGACCGTAGATATATCGTCCTTCACAAGTTCTCCAATTCGATGATTCGAGATGTTTGTGATGTGTAGAAAGGGAAACCTCTAAAGATTTGGAGCCCTGAATTTCCAAGGCTTCGTATAAGTTCTTGAAGACTATCGTTGGGTCACAGCCCTTGGTCACATGAATTAGGGGGGCAAAGAAAAGGGGTTAGTGCCCGGAAATTTGTTTTAAGATCAGGAAAGGGGCTTAGAGAAGGAGCTCATGGAATTTTTAATTGTACAGACCTACACCTAATGAATTAAGGAAGGTCTATAAAACTAAAGGAGCGATCCAACACGGATCCAAGAGCCAATTCAACTTTGAGTTGGAATAATCCATGTACATGATTGCATAAATGAAAATACAATTGTTCAAGTATCCATAACTTCCTCAAAACTCAAAATTGAGCATGGAAATAGCCATTGGAAAGGTATTGACCAGTAGAAGATAACTGTTCACCCAAAAATTAGATCTGAACAATCGATTTCTCAGGAAATTAGCATAAAATAAGTCTGATATATATTAAGGAATCAAAATGGTTCATGTTTTCATGAAATTATTAAGAACAGATAGTCTGACATAGTTCTGTTGGATGCACATTTTTTCAAAATCAACAGCTATCAGATCAGAGTCACAACAGAGTGAAGAGTGATGGAGGATACACAGGTAGTATACTTGACCAAGATGATAAAATCAGAGGGTTGAATGTACAATTGGGTATGGAAGGAACCAAATCCAATGGACATGGAGGAGGAAAGGTGGAAGACATAAATTTGGCCAAGACCATCAGAAAATTGCAGACAGATGTCCAGAGCCACAAGGCTAATAATGAGAGGCTTATGAAGGCCAAGGAAAAATAGGAATACTTCAACATGAAGTTAAAGGAAAGCATGGACAGAATTGAAAAGAAGTTGGATAAGGAGAGTGGCTCCAATAAATCAGGAAGCCATGGGACCCCAAAGAAGAAAGGAAGATTGATGAGTGGTAGAAGACATCACCATCACTCAAAAAAACATTCCCATAGGAGATAAAACAATAGCTCAAGTCCATCCCTTGTCAGGAAGCATAGGAGGTCTGGGGTGGATGAATTGAAAGGATAAATGAATAAGATCAAACCTCCTACTTTTGATGGAGAGAACAAGAAGGATGAAGATATTGAGACATGGTTTCTAGGCATGATGAAGTATTTCCAATTTCATAACTATTATTCCCATCCAGAAGGAAGAATTTTTATCTGTCATCTAAAAGGAAAGGAATCAATGTGGTGGGATCATCCTGTGCAAGTGCAACACCTCAAAGAGAAAAATGTGACTTGGAAGGAAATCAAGAGGCATTTTAAGAAGAAATACCTGACCAAGAGGTATTATGACAAAAAAATGAAAGAGTTCTTTGAAATAAAACTGGGCAGCATGACTATTGATAAATATGAAAGGATATTTTTAGAGTTGTTGAAGTATGTCTCCTTCATCAAGGATGAGACAGTGAATATTCAGAGGTACCTGAGTGGGTTTCCATCTTTCATCAGTGATAAAATCCAATATGATGATCCCAAGACTTTGGAGGAAACCATAAGGAGAGAAAAGTGTTTAGATCATCAACATAAAGGAAATCCTACTTTCCAGAGGGATTTGGAGGACAAGAAGAATTTTAAGAGGGTATAGAGGAAGAAGGGGAACAAGCTACCCTTTTTCAGAAACAGCCCTCAAGGAAAATCATCTTTTAGAGATAAAATAATGGCTAAGGTAGGTGGGAAAAGGCCAAGGCAGACACCCATTCAATGTTGGGGTTGTAAACAAGACCATAAGTATAGATATTTTCCTCACAGAAGTGACAAAGTGAGAGTTGTTCACAATGTAGAGCAAGCAGAAATAGTGGAGGACATGGAAAGAAGTGTTCATCCCTGGACAACAAGCAATAAAAGTTTCAACACATTATTGAAGTAGAAGGTATGATCAATAACCATGCCTTTCCTATATTAATAGATTCAGTAGCTAGTAATAGCTATATAGATCCTAAGGTAGTGGATAGATTTCTTTTTCCAAGAAGCAAGCATGAGAAATATTGGTTGGTACAGTTGGCTACAGAAACCAAGAGAAAAGTTGTTGAGCTAGTTAAATCATGTCTAGTGGAAATGAATGGGATAAGTACCAAGGCAGATCTGAAAATTCTACCATTGTGTTAATATGACTGTCTAATTGGTATGGATTGGCTGGAACAATAGCATGTTTTCTTAGACTGTCATAACAAGGAATTTACTTGCTTGGATGAGGAAGGGAACCCAAGAACAGTCCAAGGAATCCCTAGGGTAGTT
The DNA here is from genome assembly GCA_010110895.2 of Picea sitchensis. Classification (NCBI taxonomy): domain Eukaryota; kingdom Viridiplantae; phylum Streptophyta; class Pinopsida; order Pinales; family Pinaceae; genus Picea; species Picea sitchensis. The sequence goes on along the minus strand of SNQJ01S0016439.1, from coordinate 55,468 downwards.
ACTGTCCGAGAGATATCAACAATGCAACTGAAGAAGTGTTATAGCAAGGGATGCCAAATATTTGCAACTCATATGGAGGAAACACCTAAGGATAAGGTGTCAAATTTGGAGGATCACTCAGTCCTGAAATATTTTTAGGATGTGTTTAAGGAGATATCAGGACTACCCCTAAAGAGAGATATTGATTTCTCTATAAATTTGATGCCTGGAGCGGCTCCAGTATCAAAGACTCCCTACAAAATGAGTACACTAGAGATAAAGGAGCTGCAAATGCATATTGAAGAGATTTGAATAAGGGGTATATATGCCCAAGTGTGTCACCTTGGGGTGCCCTAGTATTTTTCATGAAGAATAAATATGGGACATTGAGATTGTGCATCGACTTTAGACAATTGAACAAAGTGAATATAAAGAAAAAGTATCCTTTTCCAAGGATCGGTGATCTCTTTGATCAGTTAAAACATGCAAAGATATTCTCAAAGATTTATCTCATGTCAGGATATCATCAAATAAGGATCAGAGATGAATACATCAACAAGACTGCCTTCAGGACAAGGTATGGTCATTATGAATTCACAATGGTTCCATTTGGGTTATCAAATGCACTGGTTGTTTTCATGTGTTTGATGAATGGTGTTTTCCAGGAATATTTAGACAAGTTTGTCATTGCATTTTTCGATGACATCCTTGTATATTCCAAGTTAGAAGAATAACATGAGAATCATTTGAGAATGGTGTTACAAGTGTTAAGAGAGCACCAGTTGTATGCCAAATTGAACAAGTGCTCATTTTATCAAAATAGAATTCACTATTCGGGGCATATCATATCCGAAGAAGGGACAATAGTGGACCCTAAAGCTATTGAGTCCAATAAAGGGTGGACAACACCTAAGAATGTAAAAAAAAGTGAGATCCTTCATGGGTCTAGTTGGATACTACAGAAGATTCATTGCAGGGTTTTCGATAATTTTTCACCCATTCACTTCCTTGCAAAGGAAGGGGGTGAAGTTTCAATGGAAAAAAAAAATGTGAAAAGAGATTCTAGCAATTGAAGAAGTTGTTAACCAATGCTCCAATTCTGAGGAGTGTTGATCCAACTGAATATTTTTTGGTTTGCACAGATGCATGCAAAGAAGAACTTGGTGGGGTCCTCATCTAGAATGGGTTTGTGATATGTCTTGAATCAAGAAAATTGAAAGAGCACAAAAGGATTTATTCCACTTATGATTTGGAGTTGGAAACCATAGTGCATGCCTTGAAGAAGTGGAGGAACTACCTCATGGGAAATAGGTTTGAAATGAGGACAGACCATAATTGTCTAAAATACTCGTGTGATCAACCAAATTTGAATTCCAGGAAGAGTAGATGGTTGGAATTCCCCTATGAGTATGACTTTGATATTAATCACATGAAAGTAAAGAAGAACAAAGTGGTTGATGCACTCAGCAAGAGAGTGCATGAAATGCATACTACAACCATTAGCATGTATCAAACTGATCTTAAGGGAAGAATTTCTGAGGTTGCAAAAGAAGATTTGAAGTACATGGAGTTGGTAACAAAATTGAAGCAAAGTAAAATGCAACATAAAGTTGAAGATTATGAATTAGGGAATGATGGATTTATTTTGTACTGGAACATAATTTATGTACCCAATTCTCATGAATTGAGGAGTACGATTTTAAAATAGATGCATAATGTACCTTATGTTGGGAACCCAGGATGTCAAAAAACAGTTTCAACAATCAAGAACCACTATTATTGGTCAAGCATGAAGAGGGATATTTTTGAATAAATTGCTAAATGATTGGAGTGTCAAAGGGTCAAAGCTGAGCATAGTCACCCAGCTGAATTGTTGTAACCATTAACCATTCTTGAGTGGAAGTGGGAAGTGATGAAAATGGATTTCATCACCAAATTTCCCATAACAAGCAAGTAGTATGATGCTATCATGGTGGTGGTGGAAAAGCTTACCATTTCATTCATATGAAGGTTACTCACAAGGAAACTAATGTTGTTAATATTTATATGAGGGAAGTAGCATGCTTGCATGGCATACCCAAGACAATTGTGTCTGATAGAGACCCAAAGTTTACCTCAAATTTCTGGAAGGGGTTATTCAAAGGGTTCGAAACAAATATGAACTTCAACACAACTTATCATCCTGAGTTTGATGGGAAAATGGAGAGAATGAACCAAGTGATAGAAGATATTCTAAGGATGTATGTGATGGACAAACCATCTAAATGGGAAAATTAGTTACATTTGTTATCATTTTCCTACAACAATGGGTACCAAGCATCACTTAAGATAAGCCCATTTGAGGCACTTTGTGGAAGAAAGTGCAACACACCAGTAAGCTGGGAAAACCCAGTTGAAAGAGTAGTGATTGGGACAAAGTTGATCAGATAAATGGAAGAAAAAATGTTGAAGATTCAACATAATTTAAAGGATTCCCAAGACAGGAAAAAAATCTATGCTGACAAGGGTATAACTCATAGGAAATTTAAAGTGGGTGATCATGTTTTCTTGAAGGTGAAACCCAATAGAAGTTCCTTGAAGTTGGGAAACTGTTCCAAGTTTGCAACCAGATATTGTGGGTCGTTTGAAATCCTGGAGAGGATTGGACCAACAACTTGCATGCTTGCATTACATGCATCTATGTCTATACATAATGTATTCCATGTATCATTGCTTAAGAAATATATACCTAATGCTAATCATGTTATTGATTGGAATGTGATCTAGGTGGAGAAACAAAGTGTTTTTCAAGTGCATCCAGTACACATTATGTACTAGAAAATCAAACATCTATGGAATCGCGCCATAGGGCTTGTAAAGGTCCAATGGACCTAGTATAGTCCCGAGGATGCAACTTGGGAACATGAATATGCTATGTGGGCAGAATACTCACATCTTTTTGAAGATTTTGAAAATCTTGTGGATGATTATGTAAATGAGTTGCACAAAGGAAAGTGAAAAAAATAAGGGGAGGGGATTGTAATACCCCAAGGTCGAGCCCCTGTTGAATTGTAATGATGTTTAATGAAGTTTATAGGCTAGTGAGACAAGTATTTATAAGCTATGAGGATTAGGTGTTTATTAGGAAAGAGAGCCTATATGCTAAGGCTAGTGAGCCTATTTTTGTATATGTAATTATGGATATCTTTAATAAAAATACATTGCTACATGTAGACAAACCATGAAGAAAGAGTTATGGGGGACTAAGCTCCACTAGGAAGGGAAAGGGAAGGGGGGTGAGAGGCTAGGAAAAAGGGGCTAAGATTGAGGGCTTAACCCAAGGAAATATTATAATATATTCCTAAAATACTAAGGTTGGACATAACATGTTATCCTAAGTTCCGTTGGGGAGAGAAACAAACTCCAAGTGGAGAGGAACGAGCTCCTGGAGAGACAAGTGTCATCCAAGATGCATGCAAATTCATGTGGGTATTTCCATCATTGTGGGGGTTCACTCTCACCATTCTAACCATTCTTTACATCCTTCACATGCATGCATGCAGGAACTCACGCACTAAGCAGGCATGCAGTCAGCCTTTTCCACCATTGTTGAACCCTCCACCGTCTTGAACCTTTGTAATTATTGAGTCATCCCTTTCCTTACCTGATTTTTATACTGTGGTTACTTGGTTGACTTAAGAGCTAGATAGAAGAAGTAGGTTTTCAAGCCTGTGGTTTGAAGAGGCAGGTTGTTAGGACCGTGGGTTGAAGAAGCATATTGTCAGGCTTGTGAGAAACTCTCTCTAGGTGAGAGGGGTTGTTGGGGAAGTGATTTATACTTGAGGGAGTCTAGCAGTAGCTACAGAGCTCTGAGAATTCCTAATCCGACATGTTCCTGAAGCCTTGGAAGGGAAGTGGATCAGTCGATGGACTGTGGAACAATGAAGGTGTATATTCCCAAGGTGGGACAGGCATGTGGGGAATGATATTTTGTGATCAGTGGGCGTAAGAAAACTCCTTGGAGGGAAACCTTCCTATTGCATTGTGCATTTTTCTGTAGTCTCGGCCTAGCCTAGGATTTCCCTTACCTTAGGTGGATTTTATTCCCATCTCAGGGGTGACCCACTGCTGATATCTTGGAGTAGCGTGGTCTAAGGCTGGGAGGTTCATGGAAGGTCTTCACATAGTCGGTGGTATTCTCCTAAAAATATAAGTACCAATTTTATGTTAATTGTATCATGTGTATCTTGCACATGTGTTATAATGTTATGAGTATTGCTTGTATATGTTGCATGTGTAGGCTTATTGTTATTTCCACACTAATCTATATTGTAGCAGAATGTTTATGTCTGTTTAAATTTGCATTAGATATATATTTATATCAGAGCATGATCGTTTCAAGTGGCACGACTCGGCCTGGGTGGTTGGGTATGTTACAATCTGGTTTCAGAGAAATTTGGTTTTAAAGTTATGGCATGTCCATAGATAGGGAACCCTAGGGGACGTTACATAAATGGTGCCTAAAAATTGATTTGCATGGAATTAAATGATTCAAGGTGATGTGTTCATGGGCCCATCATAAATCAAAGGTTCAAGAGCTCATGAATGGAAAGGTCGTATTACTTTATAATCAAGATCAAATATATAGAGTGGGTGTGTTAGTGATATTTGATTCTATAAGCCCTCTCATATCATCAAGGCATGCCAACAGTCTATCCATGTCAAATTTCAATGCATACATAAACAATTTGAAAAAAAATCAACATTGGCCCCTTTCACAAGTCACTTTTGTCCATGTCTAGCCCTAGTACATTAATGTCTTTTTGTTGTTTCCTTCAGGTGATTTTTTTCGTGGAAATTTCTAATTTTTTTTTTGGACTGCTTCAGATGTGTTTGGTCATCGAAATTTCTATGTTAGTCAAAGTTTAGAGTTTTTAAAAAGAAGTGGAAATGGTACCTAAAAAATGATTTGCATGGAATTAAAATATTCATGGTGATGTGGTCATGGGGACATCATAACTCAAAGGTTCGAAGGCTCGTGAATGGAAAGGTTGTATTACTTTATAATCAAAGTCTCATGATAAGAATCAACATCCTCTAGTCCCACTTTAAACCAATGAATTCCAATATGTTCTAGTTGATCCCCTTTGGGTTATTTTTTTAGTCACCATCAAAAAGTACAATTTGAAATTTGAAATTCCATATTATAAAGAATTTTTTTATATAAAGTGACTTTGGAGTAGCATGAAAGTCAAACTTTATTTTATTTTAAAGAAGTGGAAATGGTTCCTAAAATTGTTTTTGCATGGAATTAAAGGATTTGAGGTGATGTGGCCATGGGCCCATCATAACTCAAAGGTTCGAAGGCTCATGAATGGAAAGGTTATATTAACTTATAATCAATAGCATATATGTACAGTGGGTGTGTGAGTGATATTTGAGTCCGGAAACCCTCCCATATCGTCAATGTATGCAAACAATCTATCCATGTCAAATTTCAGTGCATACAGAAATTGTTTGAAAACAATTCAACGTTTACCCCATTCACATGTCACTTTTTCCCATGTCTAGCCCTAGTACATTAATGTGTTTTTGTTGTTTCCTTCAGGTGAGTTTGCTCATAGAAATTTTGAAGTTTTTTCATGGAATGCTTCAGGGGAGTTTGTTTGTGGCAATTTATAAGTTAGTCAAAGTTTATATTTTTTAAAAAGAAGTGGAACTGGTGCCTAAAAATTGACTTGCATGGAATTAAAGAATTTGTAGATGAAGGAGTAGGTCCAATTCATGGATACATTTTCATGGAGATGTTTAGGATGACCATGGTCACCATGGGGCACCCATTTTCAATGCGATGATAATGACCTTGTCGCAATACGATGATAACGATGGTAAAAAATACGATGATCATGGATAACTTTATCTCTTTCACATTTAGGTTCGAATGTTGATGTTTGATTGTAAAATTCTTTTTGTGAGTCGTATTTAAGTCTTGAGCCCCTCTCATACCATCAATGCATGAAAATAATATAACAGTGTCAAAGTTCAGTGAAAACAAGCACAAACTGAAAAAAATTCAACATTGGACCCATTCACAGGTCACTCTCCACAGGTCTAATAAAAGAATAATTTCCAGTAACTAGTAATTAATGGACAACCTTTAAAATTGTTAGACGAACCAAAGTTAAAATTGGAGATGATGGTATAAACATGAATTGGCTTCTCTTGGTTTCAACAATAATTTATTTTCTAGTAAACAAGGTCGAACACATGAAGGTGGAATATCATATGGCCCCTCCCCACCCCCCCACCCCACCACTCACATCACTCTCAATTCCACAATACCCAATTTATCTACTATAAAAATTTTGAAAGCAACATAGTAAGAATCAAACATATAAACTGATTATAAGAAAATTGCAAACATTTAAGGTAAATGAAAGAGAACAAATCAACTGAACATATATAAATACATACCTCCTGCATTTCAACATTTCGATATCATTAATCTTCTTATAGTTCATCCAACTCAACATCTGTTTCATTCGCTTCAAAATTGATGTTGTAAGGATTGGCCATATCAACATCATCATCGATGTCATCATTTCCAATCATATCATTTCCTATATCATCATCAGGAACATTATCTCCTACATTATTCAAGTTCTTCATATAAAACATCGTTGATATCATCTTCATCCAGAACATTGTCTAGAACATCTCCTTCAACTTCTACAAAGTCTTCGCCTGACACATGAACTAATTGTTCGTCTACATCATATTCTTATTCAATTCCATCTTCTTCCACTACATTATACTTTACCAACCTTCCTCTTGGATCATATCTAACAACATATGACCAACCCCCTCTACCTGGAACCTTTGAGTAAAATACATGTTTGCATTGGCTTGGAAGAACATAGGGCTCTCATCCTGGCTCAACATTCCTTTTATTAACCATGGTAAATCCATTGGCATGTTCATTAACAGTTCTCACAGGATCACGTTCATTCATTCGTATCTTGTACCATTTTACGTCGAACATAAGTAATTTGAAGGATTTGCAGTCACACTCAAGTATATCATCCAAAACCCCATAGTATTAATTTTCATATGCTTTTGGATGTCTATCACTTCTAGAGGAAACATTAGTAACCTAAAATATTGTAGTTATCCCACTATCATAAGTTTTCATCTTTTCATCCAACTTTTTGATGTGAAATTTGCGGCCATTGCACCACATAGCCTTCTGGTGTTTCAATTGAAATATGTCAGACACATAAAAAATGGATTGTCACTTGATAAACATATTTATACTTGGAAATTATGAAAATTTATAAGAAAAAAACAAGCCATGTACACCAATATAATATTAAAGAATACTAAATAGTGTGGGTGAATATGTTTACCTGTTTATCTTTTAAACCATATGCTAAATCAATTTCCCTCTGTGTAAGATTGGTATCTTCTTTGACCAATATAGCTACACCAAACCATGATAACCTACGATTATTAGATTTTATACATCATTCAATCCATACCTTCATCCAATCAATATTGTTTGCAATGTATACATGTATTGCATCCCACTCTCGACCAGTTGTATTGAAATAAAACAATATTTCACATATAATCAGTTACCATGGTATATCATCATAATAATGATTATGCAGGAAGACTAAAAATTAAATAATTATGATATACATAAAAAAAAGGTCAAATGTACTATAAATTTCCACCATTTACTTACATGTCACTTTCCTCATTCTACCTTTCCCAAATAGGTGCTCCCCTTTAAATTTTTAGATAGAGTTGACATCCCAAATACAATCCACATTAATACTTGCAGATATTTTAGGAAGATATTGACTAATATAAACCATGGTTTGACATACCATATATCCCTCTACCATAGAACCCTTAGGATGTGCTCTTTGTCTAACCAAAGCCTTCAATGATTTCAAGTGCTTCTCAACCATCAACATTGACCTTGTGTGTACATGCCCACACTTTTCAATCTCCTCAACTTGGTGTACGAGGTAGTGTTCTTGTGCATTGAAAAATGTCGGAGGTAGATAGTTTTTCATTTCACACATTAGAAAAGGAATTTGTAACCTCCAATATTTTATATCTTCTTTATAGTTTTGTTTAGATGACAACCATCTGCAAATTATGCAAGAAAATCACGTGTTTCAACAAAAGCGTATATAGTACTACATTACAAGTAAAACACATGCAATGAAATATAAGTTGTACAATGAATTGAAAAAATTACACTTTTCATATAAATCGTCACTTACCTCATGTATTTGTCGATATCATATATAACTTGTTTGACATTGTTGTCAAAGTTTTCTAGGAGACATAGAGGTGAAACATACTATAACATAAAAAATGAATCATTGTTTAGTCACAAATTAGTAGATTCAAAAAAACTCAAACAAGATGTTTCACCAATATAGAGATATATACACCAAAATAATTACCTTAATCAAGGTATGTAAATCATGAGGTTTCCCCCCACCTAATTCACCTTTCTTTGTAAGGATATTCTTTATGTTTGAAGAAAATACAATGGGAAATTTAATTTTTTCAATAACCTCTTTTACATTCTTGCTTTGTTGCTTTGTCAATAACCATGGAAGGTTGCTTATATTTTGTCTATTTGCATCACTATTTCAATGAATGACACTTTTAATTGCATGATTGGCCTCCTTAATGTCATTGCAAATATTGACAGTTTTTTCTCTGTCACTTCTTCCATCTAAAATTCACCATAACGTTTATGTTACATTCTTCCCAATGTGCATTGTATCAAACAAATTAACAATTTATAGGTGCTCATAGTAGGGGAGCCTACTAAATTGTACACGATAACTTTTCATTCCTCACGGAAGCTTCCCATTATTAATGCCTTCATGACGACCTTCAAGGTGAAGAATATAAATTAAAGATATTGCAACAATACTTCTCAATTAGTAAAATGAAAAAAACGCAATAAAAAAAATATTACAAACATTTCATGTATGACACATCATAGATGATTTGATCCATTAATATACTTTGATGATTTTTATTATATTTCAACTTCCATCGACAAGGTGTCATTCTCTGTGGTCTAAATTCATTCTCTTATTTACCATTGAAATGATTTTTCTCAGTACTTCAATACCTATGGTTCTTAGAGAGGAAGTGTCTATACTCATCAAACACATCATTTCCTAAACTTCTTGAATGGTGATAGTTCATCTTAGGAACACAAACTAGACATGGAAATTTACCCTTTGTTTGAAGACCTCCAAGAGATGTATTAAATTTTATATCATGAATTATTTGAAGTATGTTTAATGAAGGGATTATATAAAAAAATATGCATGATATGAACTTCATAAAATTAAATTTTATTAAAGTGCAGTGTAATGTTATAACATACCACATAAATGTGTTAGCCCTGAGGCATCATGAATTGTCCATACAAGCATTGCATGAAATTTAAATTCCCTTTGCGCACTTACTAGTCTAGAGATATCATACATAGTGATGTGCTTCCATAACTCTAGTAACTTGTCAATAAGAGGCTCGATATATACATTCATATCTTTGAATTGGTACTTACCTAATTGATTTAACATAAGATACATAATTACTACATATATGAGTAAAGAAAAAATATCAAACATAACTATAAGATCACACAATTGAACATATATGAGTAAACAATAAAGTATAAGAAAAAATTATGAAACAAACAAGACAAATGAGATGTTACCCTGTTAAAAAAACATAATTCTAAACAAATCCCTGGAACAATCATTGCCAACATTATGTGCTCCCTATTTATTGACATCCATGGAGGAATTTATTATTGTTGATAACAAAAATAGGTCACACTGAGTAAGTATATCAGATCCCTCCAAATGGATTGACATCATCAACTGCCAATGAAAGCCTAAGATTACGAGGTTTATCTTTAACATTTAGCCATATTTCCTCTATCTTCTTAGATGCAGATCCATTGACAGGCATTTGAAGAACATCATCTTTTATTTATATTCTTTGCATGGTAATCCATAAACAGTGTTATGCTTTTGCACCTGAACAATCGCTACAAACATGGAATTATGGGGATATAACGAAGAACCTTGTGAGGCACCTTTTTTGTTACTTGATCGGTTTGATATCTACTAATTTGACATTTCAGGCATTCTTCTTTCGATGCAGGTTCTCCATAATATAGAATATGATCATTGGGAAATGAATAAATAGATTGATACTCCATTCCAATATATTTCATAATGGCATGTAAATCTTGATATGTGCGGCATAAAACATTTGAAGATGGTAACAAAAATTCACCTAAAAATATACAACATAAAAAATAAACATTGGTTAATGTAAAGAATATTAATCGTTCATATTGCATCCAAATTTTACACCTGATTGACTAAAAATAAAAATAGAGGAAAAAAGAAAACCTTTATCATCATGTACTAAGAGTGACAAAATATATTACATACCTTAACAGTTGTCTCACACAAGTTTTTGACAAACCATTCATAACCTTTAAGTTCACCAACAACAATATAGCAAAGAGAAGACTTATTTTGGAGCCTTCATAAAGAGGTTGACTTTAATTCTCAAGTACATGTATATCAAAAACACCATCAAGTTGGTCGTCATCATCATCCATTCCAACATTATTAAATGTCTCCTGAATCAATATATTTGTGACATCTTCCTCATCTGTGTTATTAGCATCAACATCTTCTTCCATAGGATCATTAACTTGTTCTTCAATATTCGCTCCATGTTCCTAAACAGGCACTTTTACAAGCACGTCTTCCTCCATGGGAAGTGCCCTAGGGCATCGTTCCTTTATAATTAAAAAAAAAAAAAACAAGTAATATTAGTGTGTATAACAAATATTATAACGATACAAAGGTACTCTAGCGAATGGCTACAATCACGAAGTCATGTTGAACCAGTTTGTAGATACATGATTTAAAAATGATCCAATATGAAATATAACATACACATCTAAATCTTTTAAATTTTAGAAACAAGTATGGATGTGACTAAAGTAGATACATTGTTGGATTTGTCTACCATAGGGTAAGTATCCCATAGATGTAGGAGGGGAACACACACACACACACCATAAGGGGAAAACAATGTGAAATAAATTACTTAACTAATTATAAATTCAATAAAATTAAAACATATCATTATACATTCCTCACTTACAAATCAACCATGGGAAATATATCCTAAACAACCATGGAAGTTATAGCTACAAAACATTCATGGCTATGAATATAAACTACAACCACTAGTATATGATAGTATTTCCTCACTAATAGATGGTCATGTTATTCTGAACTGGGAGTTGATGGTCCTACCCCACTAGTATATGATGACACCATACAATCAATACCTTGACAAATGAGTCATGACATACCATCATTTGTGTCAAATGGAGCAATTCTTCTTGTGTTTGTGGAAGAAACTCCTCTAGAAGTGGGAATTCCAACAAGGTCAAGGGATTAGGTATTTTTTATCATCTTTGTGTCTTGCATTGGGTTAGTTGTATGGAATATCCAAACAAGCATCATGGAATTCTAATTGATGAAAATAGTTAACAAGTTTCCTCGAAACACACTCTGCATACATTTTCCTCAAGACACATAGTGGGATTTCCCTATTGTTATGAGGTCACACATTAAAAACCATGTATTACCTATCCATCAAATTATCAATAAATGGTTGATAAGTGCACCATTTGATAGATATATGAGGTCTTCTAGTGTTTGACATTTAACCTATATGAGGGCCTATGAAAACGAAAAATATTTCCTATAGTTTTCTAGTCTTTATTTCTTTTTTTGAAATATTATCAAACCATCTATACAAATTTAGGATAAATATTCTCTCTATAAGAGGTAATATTGATAATTCCTCATTTTCTTAAGTAATTATATCAATGATTTCATCTAAATTTTGGAAAGTAACTGTCCAAGTGGGTATATATATCTCAACATTATTAGGTTGGTTATCACTCTATTAGTTGGATTTTTTCATTATATTCCATTGATGGTGGGGCATTACCTTGGGGGTTTACATTATGAACTTATAGGTTTGGGATTTTGGCAACCATTTCTAACAACTGCAATGACATATTTAAAAAAAAAATGTAAATGAATATAAACCAAAATTCGGCAATAAACATTAATTGCAAAGAATAATAAATGATATTTATACCATCTACCTCGCTATAACATCCCCGACCACCCAGGTCGGGCCATGCTACCTCGTAGAACCACTCTTTCTAAGATATGATACCAATTTGTAGTGTTGCCCGCCATCCCAGGGCTGGGTCATGATACCATAATTTTGCTATGCTCAAACTCATATACCACATTGTAACACACCCCCAACCTCCTATTGGGGCATGTCACTTGAAAAGATTCTTAATTTCTACAGTTTATATATATATATATATATATGTGTGTGTGTGTGTGTATAATGAAAATTTAAACAGACATAAACATTCTTCTACAACACAAATTCATGTAGAATTAACCGTAAAACATACATGCAACAAACACATGCAATTCTTATAAATAACAAACATGTACTTAAACACAACATGTGAAATTAACACAATTGATATTTATATTTTAATTGATGTCCACCAACTACATGGAGACCTTCCATGAACCTCCCAGCCTTAGACCACGTTGCTCATCACTCTCAATGGTAGGTCATCCCCTAGCTGGGACTAAACACTACCTGGGAAAGAGGATTCCTAAGCTAGGCTGAGACTACGGGAAGTCAGACAGTACATCAGGAAGGATTCCCTCCCAGGATCCAACTTATGCACATAGCTCACAGCCTATCATTCCACACATTCCTGCCCCACCCCAGGAATTATACACCTTCATTGTTCAACAGTCCATTGACTACTTCACTTCCCTTCTAGGGCTTCAACAATAGGTCGAAAATGAATTTTCAGAGCTCTGTAGATATTGTTGGGCTCCCTCTAGGAGAATTGACTTCCCCAGCAATATCTCTCACCTGGAGAGAGTTTCTCACGGGCCTGACAACCTACTTCTTCAATACATGGGCATGACAACCCACCTCTTCAAATCCATAGGCTTGAAAACCTTCTTCTTCTGTCCAACTCCTGAGTCAAATGAGTAAGGGTGATGGAAACAAAAGAACTTGGGTAAGGAACAGATGATGGCAGCAACAACCAATTGTTAAGGCAGGGTACAAGCTTAAGAAAGTATAGGTACATGCAACTTACAAAGGTCAATGATGGAGGAGGTTCAACGATGGAGAGAATGACTAAGTGCCTAAATATGTGAGTGCATCAGTCCGAGGGCATGCATTCTAGAATGGGGAAGAATGGAAAGAATGGTAGAGAACCCCCCAATAATGATGAGTTTTCCAAATATAACAACATGTCCCAAATCAGACACTTGTATTCATGAAGCTGCATGAGCTCCACATATAACGCATTCCCTTCCCATAAGAACTTAGGATAACATATGTTATTTCCCAAACCTTAGTCTTTCAGGAAATATATTATAATATTCCCTTAGAGATAAGCCCTCAATATTATCCCTTTTTCCTAGCCTCTTAGCCCCTCCCTTTCCCTTCCTAGTTTAGTTTAGTCCCCCATTCTATTTTATCATGGTCGGTCTACACGCAGCAATGTTTTATATTAATTATATGAGTGTTTACATATACAAAAATAGGCTCATTGGCCTTTAGAATCTAGGCTCTCTGGCCGAAACATCGCATAAGCCTATTATATTATAATCACCTATATCACCATCCTACAAAACATGTTTACAATTTAGTAGGGGCTCGGCCTTGGGGTATTACAATCCCCTACCCTTATTTATGCATTGTCCTCAATGCATCTTATTTACATAATATAAACAAGATTTTCAAAATCTTCAAAAATATGCGGGTATTTTTCCCACATAGCATCTTCATGCTCCCAAGTTGATTCCTTAGGACCGTACCAGGTCCATTGGACCTTTACAATAACTATGGTTCGATTCTGGAGATTCTTGATCTTCCATTCCAGTATGCACAATGGATTCACTTGAAAAGTGCCTTCTTACTCCACCTGAATCACATTCCATTCAATCACATGATTAGCATCAGGTATATACTTCTTAAGAAATGATACATGAAATACATTATGAATATACATAGATGTAGGAAATGCAATCATATAAGATATTGGTCCAATCCTCTCTAGGATTTCAAATGGCCCACAATATCTAGTTGCCAACTTGGAACAGTTTCCCAACTTCAAGGAACTTATGTTGGCCTTCACTTTCAAGAATACATGATCACCCACTTTAAACTCCATGTGAGTTTTTCCCTTGTCAACATATCCTTTATGCATGTCTTGGGCAACGTTTAAATTCCATTTTATCTTCAACATTTTCTCTTCCATTTCCCTGAGAAGCTATGTCCCAACCACTGCTCTATCAACTGGGTTGTCCCAACTTATTGGTGCGTTGCACTTTCTTCCATAAAGTGTCTCAAATGGGTTCATCTTCAAAGTTTCCTGGTACCCATTGTTCTAGGAAAATTCTACCAAGTGTAGATAATCCTCCCATTTAGATGGTTTGTCCATCACATACATTCTTAGCATATCCTCTATCACTTGGTTCACCCCTTTTTTTTCCCATCAGACTCAGTATTACAATTTGTGTTGAAGTTCATATTTATTCTGAACCCTTTGAATAATCCCTTCGATAACTTTGAGGTGAAATTTGGTTCTCTATCAGACACAATTGTCTTTGGTATGCCATACAAGCATTCTAATTTCTTCATATAAATATCAACAACATCAGTTTCCTTGTGAGTAATTTTCATTGGAATGAAATGGGCGGCTTTAGTAAGTATGTCCACCACCACCATGATAGAAGCATGATTCTTACTTGTTCTGGGCAATTTGGTGATGAAATCCATTGTCACTACTTCCCACTTCCACTCACAAATGGGCAATGGCTATAGCAACCCGTTTGAGTGTCTATGCTCAGCCTTGACCTTTTGACACTCTAGAAATTTAACATTGTACTCAACAATTTCCTTCTTCATGCCTGGCCAATAATATTGTCTTTTGACTGTTGCAACTGTTTTATGATATCCTGGGTGTCCAACATAAGGTACATTATGCATAATTTTCAAGATCATACTCCTCAATTCATGAGAACTGGGTACATAAATTCTATTCCTGTACAAGAGAATTTCATCATTTCCCAATTTATAATCTTCAACCTTCTGCTACATTTTACCTTGTTGTAATTTTGTTATTAACTCCATGTACTACAAATCTACTTTTGCAGCCTCATAAATTATTCCTTTAAGATAAGTTTGATACATGATAATGGTTGTAGCATGCAATTCATGCACTCTCTTGTTGAGTGCATCAAATTGTTCTCTTTTCCTTTGATGTGCTTGATATCAAAGTCATACTCATATAGAAACTCTAACCATCTACTTTTCCTGGCATTTAGAGTTGGCTGATTAAATAGATATTTCAAACCATTATGGTTTTTCCTCAGCTCAAACCTTTTTCCCATGAGGTAGTGCCTCCCCTTCTTTAAAGCATGTGCTATGGCTGCCAATTCCAAATCATTAGTGGCATAGAGCCTTTCATTCTCTTTCAATTTTCTAGATTCAAAACATACCAAAAAACCATTATGACTGAGGACTCCACCAAGTCCTTCTTTGCATGCATCTGTGAAAACCATGAAATCCTCATTAGGATATTAAATTCTCATAATTGGAGCATTGGTTAAAAACTACTTCAAATGTTGGAAGCTCTTTCCACATTTTGTTGTCCATTGAAACTTCACCCCCTTCCTTTGCAAGGAAGTGATTGGGTGAGAAATCCTTGAAAACCCTACAATGAATCTTCTGTAGTAGCCAGCTAGACCCATGAAGGATCTGACTTCTATCAAATTCTTATGTGTTTTCCACCCTTTAATAGCTTCAATATTTTTAGGTTCCACTGCTATCCCTTCTTTGGATATGATATTCCCCAAATAGTGAATTTGGTTATGATAAAATGATCACTTACTCATTTTGGCATACAATTGGTTCTCTCTTAACACTTGTAACACCATCCTCAAGCGATGTCCATCCTCTTCTTCTAACTTGGAATATACAAGGATGCCATCCAAAAATACAATGACAAACTTGTCTAAGTATTCCCGGAAAACACCATTCATTAAGAACATGAAAACAATTGGTGCATTTGATAACCCAAATGGCACCACTGTGAACTCGTAATGACCATACGTTGTCTTGAAGGAAGTCATGTTGATGTTTTCATATATGATCCTTACTTGATGGTATACAAACCTGAGATCAGGCTTTTAAAATATCCTTGCATCCTTTAACTGATCAAAGAGGTCATCAATCCTTGGAAAAAGATACTTGTTCTTTATAGTTATTTTGTTCAATTGTTTGAAGTCAATTCACAATATCAATGCCCCATATTTCTTCTTCACAAATAAAACTGGGGCACCAGAAGGTGACACACTTGGGTGTATATAACCCTTCTTCAAAATTTCTTCAAGCTGCATTTGTATTTCCTTCATCTCTGGTGTACTCATGTGGTAGGGAGTCTTGGATACTAGAGTTTCTCTAGGAATCAAATTTATAGAGAAATCAATATCTCTCTTTGGGGGTAGTCCTGGTATCTCCTTAAACACATTCTAAAACTCTTTTAGGACTGCATGATCCTTAATATTTGGCACCTTATCCTTAGGTTCTTCCTCCATATGAGTTGCAAATATTTGGCAGCCCTTCCTATAACACTTCTTCATCTTCATTGTTGAGATCTCTCGGAAAGTAACTTCTCTAGGAATTCCTTGGACCGTTCTTGGGTTTCCTTCCTCATTCAGGAAAGTAAATTCCTTGTTATGACAGTCTAATATGGAATGGTGTTGGTCCAACCAATCCATACCAATTAGAGATTCATATGAACCCAAGGGAAGGATGTTCAAATCTGCCTTGGTATCCAACCCCTTCATGTCCACTGGACATGATTTAACCAACTCAACAATTTTTCTGTTGGCTCATGTATCCAGCTGCACCATCCAATATTTCCCATGATTTCTTCTTGGAAATTGCAATATTTCCACTACCTTAGGATCTATATAGCTATTACTATCTCTATAATGTATTAAAATAGTCAAGGCATGGTTATTGATCATACCTTCTACTTCAATCATGTGTGATTGAAACTCTTCTTTCTTGTTGTCCAAGGCTGCATAGATCCTTGGTACACTTCCTCCCATGTCCTCCATTGTTTATTCTAGTTGTACATTGTAGATAGCTCTCACTTTGTCACTTATGTGAGGACAATCTCTATACTTATGGTCTCCTTTACAACCCCAACATTGAATAGGTGGTTTCCTTGGCCTTTTCCCACCTACCTAAGCTATTGTGTGCTCTCTAAAATATGGTTGTCCTTGAGGACTATTTCTGAAAAATGGTGGCTTCTTCCCATTCTTCCTTTCTTCCCTCCTAAAATTCTTCTTGTCCTCCGAGCCTTCTGGAAAGTAGAATTTCCTTTTTGTTGATCATATAAGAACTTATCTCTCATTATGGTTTCCTCCAAAGTTTTAGGATCATCATACTGAATTTTATCACTAATGAAAGATGGAAGCCACTCAGGTATCTCTGTATCTTAACTCTCTCATCCTTGATGAAGGAGACATACTTCAACAATTCTAAAAATCTCCTTTCATATTCATCAAATGGTCATGCTGCCCAATTTGAGTTCAAAGAAATCTTTCATCTTTTTGTCATAATATCTCTTATTCAATTATTCCTTTTCAAAATACTTCTTTAACTCCTTCCAAGTCACATTCTTCTCTTTAATGTGAAGCACCTGCACAAGTTGGTCCCACCACATGGATTCATTTCCTTTCAGTTGATAAATAGAAATACTTCCTTTCGCATGAGAAGAATAATTATGTAGTTGGGAATATTTTATCATGCCCAACAACCATGTCTCGGCATCTTCATCTTTCTTGTGCCTTCCATCAAAAGTAGAAGGTTTGATCTTGTCCGTTTCAAATTTCAATTCATCCACCCCAGACCTACTATGATTCCTGACATGTGATATACTTGAGCTTCTATGTTCCCTCCTTTTGGATTGTCTTTGAGAGTGATGGTGATGTCTAATATCACTCCTAGATCTTCCTTTTTCCTCAGGGGTCCTGTGGCTTCCTGATTTGTTGGAGCCACTCACCTTATCCAACTTATTTTCAATTCTTTATGGGCTCTATATTAACTTCATGTTGAAGTATTCATGTTTTTCATTGGCCTTCATAAGCCTTTCATTATCAGCCTTGTGACTCTGGACATTTGTCTGCAATTTTTTTATGGTCTCAACCAAATTTATGCCTTCATCCTTTCCTTCTCTGTGTCCATTGGAGTTTGTTCCTTCAACTCCCAAATGGACATCCATTCCTATAATATAATACTCCTGACTGTAAGCCTCTTGTGCATCCTCCATATCTCTGCACTCTATGATGATTATGTTCTACTTGATAGCTATTAACTCTACAAAAATGTGTAGCCAACTAAACTTTGTCAAGCTAATTCTCTCAACAATTTCATGAAAAATTGAACCATTATGGTTCAATAACATATATATATATATATAAATTATTTATATTGATTTCTTGATAATTTGACTGTTCATATCAAATTTATGGGTGAATAGTCATATTCTACTATTCAATACCTTTCTAATGCCTACATTCATGCTCAAATCTGAGTCCTGGGTAGAGAGTTATGGCTATATGAAAATTGTCTTTCTTGTGAAGTTGATATTTACGTAGGTGATCTTCTTATAGAGTTGAATTTTGTTCTCAGACTCATGTTGGATCCTATCGTAAGGTACAAAGGCCTTATTTACATCTTTATGTCTAGGTCTATACAATTCAGTACCCCATGGACTCCTTATCTAAGCCCCATTTTGTTTTGAAAACAATTTATGGGCACTAGCCCTTTTTCTTTGGCCCTCAATCTCATGTGACCATGGGTTGTGACAAAGCACTAGGATGATAGGAATTTATCCATAGCTTCATGACTTTGGGGCTCCGAAACTTCGGAGGTTATATCAACTACCAACTTCCAATCCCCTAGAGCACTTGATTGGCAAACTCACAAAGAACGGTGGCTCGACAGTCCATGGATTCCTAGCATCCAATGACTAAGATCCATTATAGGACTCTGGGATTTGGGATTTTTAGAAGCACTGCTCCATAGAACCACTAGAATGTCAGACTGACGAACTCACAAACAACAAATCAACGGACCGTGCCTTCCCATTAACCAAGAACCACGATCAACTCTAAGACTCTGAGCTTCGGGAGTTCCAGACTGTCCACACTCTCAATCCTTCATGATTGCCCAGTCTCTAGACTACAGGATCTACTACCACGCATCCTCTCCTGATCAATGGCTAGAATTTTCTTCGCAGCTATGGACTTTGGGGCTTTCCAAAGCACCTCTCCACATATATCCCAGAGTGTCGAATTATCGGAGATCCTCTCCTTCCTTAACGTATCATCTCTCGATCAACGATCGAGATTAACTCTAGCCTTATGGAGTTATCGACTCAAAGAAACCTGCAACTAAATTACTATGGAGTACCAAGTCTCTAGAATTTGGGATCTGGCGCCACATGTCCACTGTAATAAATGGTTGAGATGGACTCCAGCCTTCGGGAGTCCTCGACCCTAACTGCTTATGCCTTGAATCCTCCGCAGTGCCAATTATTTGGACTATGGGATCTATTGCCATGTGTCCTCTCCTGATCAATGGTGAGGATTTACTTCGCTCTTCGAAGCTTCAGGGGTTTCACCTTCATCACACTTCATTCCTTCCAAACACCAAATTGGTGAACTTCTAGAGTCTTTGTCAGTAACTAAGCACCAAGGGGTGTTATGTGGCATAAAATAAGTAATGGACATGTGGCCCTATCTGATGGGTGAAACGTGTCATATACTAACTGGAACGAATGGTCTTTTAAAAACATGGAACACGGTGACACATGGAAAGAATCAAGTGTATCTGTGTCATCCTAGGTGACGTCAGTAGGCCACGTCACTCCGATGCTTCATGACATTGGGACTTCATGACTTCGGGATAATTATCCACACTACACCAAAAATCCCCTGAACGATGAATTTCTAAATAGGATGATCTTCAGACACGTGTCCTCAAACACGAATGGTCCAGAATAACTCTAGAGTTCGGGACTTCGGTAGATTTCCCTCCTGGAATATTGAGGACTCACTTCTCCCGAAGTGTCGAACCTTTGACCTGTCATGAGATCTATGGCTCACATTCGCTCGTGCACAAATCTGATGGCTAGGATCTAATATTCACCACTTCGCCTCACCTTTTGATCTTTACTTCATCTAACGGCTCTGATCTGTCCTTGGAAAAATACAACAGTCAAACACTTCTCCCAGTGATATACCACACCTCTTGAGCTTTCAAATATCGTCCAAGTGTTCTCTCAACGCCCTTTCGGTACTCCGTAACTTAAATTTACTCATACACGGCCCATACATGTTCAAATTTGAAACCATGGGCTCTGATACTAATTTGTAACATCCCTGGCCACCCAATTCAGGCCATGCTACCTCATAGAACAACTCTTTCTAAGCTTTGATACCAATTTGTAGAATTCTTTACCATCCCAAGGCTAGGGCATGCTACCACAATTCTTCTCTGTTCAAACTCATATACCACATTGTAACACACCCCCAGCCACCTGTTGGGACATTTCACTTGAAACGATTCTTCATTTATATGGTATCTCTCTCTCTCTCTCTCTCTCTCTCTCTCTCTCTCTCTCTCTCTTGTGTGCTTCTCTTGGTGAAGGTATGCTATATGGGTATTGTGTTGTTGTTTCAACAGTGGTGTTTTTTGTTAGGGTTTATCTGTTGGTTTTAGCATGGACTTGCCAGAGTCATTCTAT
>SNQJ01S0016439.1:9877-26439 GCA_010110895.2 Picea sitchensis | reverse complement strand
CATGGTGTATTGTGGTGTATTGGTGTAACTCTTATACTATTGTTCATTGCTCATTGGATATAATTGAATGGTTTAAGTATAAGTTGAAAAAGGTTTTAAATTGTACTTGATATTGATTCACCCCCCTCTCAGTATCAACAGTTGGTGCTATTAATAATGGTCAATAATAAAATAAATCAATATTAAAACATTTTTAATGGTGTTATTTGGATAAGAAAGTTTTATATTAATTTAAATGAAGAAAGGTTATTTAATGAAGAATTGTTAGTGGTTTTATAGGTTATAAGTGAATATTAAGTTTTTTAATAGATAAATTTGTATTAGGTTTTGATTAGTGTTTTTTAGGTGTTTGTTTATCAAGTTTGTTGGTGCTATTAATAAATTAATATTAAAAAAAATTAATGGTGTTATTTAGGTAAGAAAGTTTTATATTAACTAAAATTAAATTTAAGGGAATGGTCGGTTTGAGAGTTACTTATCTGTTCTTTTTCTTATTTTTATGAATCAAGGGGAACCAAATTTCACTTAATTATAGGCCATTATCTCTTTTTAGGTTGCTTGGGTGTTTACGGATTTCAATTGCTTCTTTAATCCATCATTTAAAGAGTTGTTCTTCTTTGGCCAAAATTTTGGTGTCTTCTAGGCGAACGTGGTGTTTTATTTTAAGGGAGTGTTCTACTAAGGCGAAGGTGTGAATGCATTCATTCTTTATGTCAGCTCCATGTTCTTTAATCCTAATCTGGAAGGAACGACTAGTTTCACCGATGTAGCATTCCCTGCAGGAGCATTCTATTTTGTAAATTCCTTTGTCTTTGTGAGGGTCAAGTTTTTCTTTAGCGGATAGGCAAACTTGACCCTCACAAAGACAAAGGAATTTACAAAATAGAATCCTCCTGCGGAGAATGCTACATCAATGAAACTGGTCGTTCCTTCCATATTAGGATTAAAGAACATGGAGTTGACATAAAGAATTAATGCATTTGCACCTCCACCTTAGCAGAACACTCCCTTAAAAAAACACCATGTTCACCAAGAAGACACCAAAATTTTGGCCAAAGAAGAACACCTCTTTAAACGATGGATTAGAGAAGAAATTGAAATCAATAAACACCCAAGAAACTTAAATAGAGACAATGTCCTAGAATTAAGTGAAAATTGGTTCCCATTGATTCATAAAAATAAGAAAAGGAATAGATAAGTAACTCTCAAACCGACCATTCCCTTAAATTTAATTTTAATTAATATAAAAGTTTCTTACCTAAATAACACCATTAAAAAAAATTAATATTAATTTATTAATAGCACCAACAAACTCAATAAACGAATCCTGACCTAAAAACACTAATTAAAACCTAATACAACTTTATCTATATAAAAAAACTTAATATTTACTTATAACCTATAAAACTACTAACTTTTCTTCATCAATAAACCTAGAACTATAGAACTTATTAAATACACCTTCAATTAAATGATTACCAATATTCAAATAAAAAAATTTAGAAAATTTTAGAAAAACCCTAAATAAACCTAATCTAAAATCTGCACCAAAGACTCCAGTCGACACATAATTCTCCCCTCACCTTAGGTATTTGTAACCAACTCTTATCACCAATTAAAACCCAGGCTTCTTGTCCTGAAGATGGATACATTTCCATTGATGTCAATGGGGGAGAATTACAAACATGGGGAGAATTGCAAACAAGCGGAGGAGAATTACAGAAAAGGGGTGATCTAGATTAATGAGAAGAACGAAATAAATAACATATTAAATAAAATAACACAAAGATACAAATAAAAACAACATATATCCTGGGAACAATAACTTTTATTGAATAAAGAAAATAGGATGAAACTGTAAAATTGTAGAACTGAAAATAACTTGCTCGAATGGTGGTATCTATCTCTGAGAAGAGATGTGGATTCTATGAACATTCGTCAAAGAAGAATGATTACAATGAGGCTCCAAAGGAATTTTTAACATTTCTCATGAATTCCAAAACCCTAGATATCCAAAAAACTAACCCTAGAAGATGAAACACCAAAATGTATGTGGGCCCCAATGGATAAGTTGGTACCTCAACTTCTCGGTGTCATAACTTTTGCATACGACCTCCATTTAAGGCATGTGATAGCTCGTTGGAAATGTACTTTTGAGAAATACACATTATTTCATCAAAATATGACTTCATCTATAGCTTGATTGTGGCAAGCCAAAAAAACATTGTTTAGGGCCCTAAAATGGCCCTGGAAGTACATAAAGATGTACTGACATGAAAACTTCCTCAATAAGCCAGTTGGAATAGGTGGGAAACCACCAATATTCACTAGATGTTATGTAGAGCTTTAGGATAGCCCAAAAAGTGAAGAAACCACAATAAATGCCATCATTATAGAGAAATGTACTGAACTAAAAACTATCAAGAGGATCTAGTTGGAATAGGTGGGTGGCCATCAATATCCACCTAGATCAGTCCTCCCCCCTTAGGAAGAAATGGTCTCCATTACATTGATATCCCCCATCAAGTGCGGAAATTTCTACTGAATTTGGCCTCGGGTGAGCCACTTTCCTTAGTGCAGGAGATTCCCTTCCTTAACAACCCGATAAAGTTGGATCCTCTATTGGTGAGTGCCCTTGACCTGTGTGTCTAATATATGATAAGTGAATGCTTGCTACATGCAATTAGGTTTGATCTATGTTGGTGTCAACTGTTTTGTAATATTCGAGGTGTCCAAAAATGGTGGAAAATATGGTCGGAGGAGGTCCACATTGAACATTGGGTGCAAGCCAAGGAAGGGGGGAGTGTTGAGATTGAAAGAATTGTCACCCACAACCTTGGTGATAGTGTAAGGCCCAAAGTGAAGTGGATGGAGCTTTCAATTGGGCCCTGTAAGGCACTCTTTCTACAAATGTAACTAGACCTAAATTTCTCGCATGTGAAATTGGTGCGGTACCTGGTATTGTTCAGGGCATTGCTTGTACTTAGCATTGTCTTTCTGCAAAATATCATGGACCTATTGGTAGATGTGTTGAATCCACTCAATGAATATGGTGCCTTTGTTAACCTCAGACTGAACATGGAAAGATTATTCATGTTTGGTTGGAAGAGGTAGTACAACATGAATGAGACCCAAGGGTTATAATCCCAGCCCCACCTGAAATGGGCTATGGTTGGTGGAGCTATGGAGAGCCTTGTTATAGTTGAGTTGAACATAGGGAAGACTCTCATCCCATGTATGTGGATTCTTATATTTATAGATGTGTAGGATGTGCACAATAATAATATTGATGACCTATGTTTGGCCATCGATTTAAGGGTGGAAGGAAGTGGATTTAGTAAGCTTGGTGTCCAACAGTGACCAGAGACTCAACCAAAATGTGCTGAGGAACTTGTTGTCCCGATATGAGATGATGGTATGTGGTATCCAAAAATGGACTCACACTTGTTCAAAGAATAGCTTGGCAGTATCTGCCACTATGATGCTCTTATTGCAGGATGTGAGAATGGCCTTCTTCAAAAACTGATCAACCACCACAAATACGCAATCATTCCTTTTTTGGTGGAAGGAAGGTCAGGCATGTAATCCATCGAGATGGATTCCCAAGGCCTCTCGAGTAGGAAGAGGGGTGTATAAGCCTTTATTCTTGATGGATGGCTGGGAAATGGCACAGGAAGTGCAATATCTAATATACTTGCTAACGTCCTGTCGAAGTTTTGGACAATAAATGTTTTTCTGTAGAATGGCCATATTTTTCTCCATGCAAAAATGCCCTGCCATCTTACTGTAGTGAGCCTCCCAAATCATCTTTGCACACTTGCCTGCAAGAACATAGAGGTGGCCCAGATGGAATAACATTCCATACTGAATGTGGAAATCATTGACATTTTCACCTGTACCCAATAGGTGATAGGTGGTGGTGAAGTCAGGATCTCGCTGATAAAGTTGGGGCCACTTAGATGCCTTATGCCCACAAGAATGTAGCACAGTGGTGAGTGCAATAACAGGAGGTTGACTGAGGAAATCAGAGACATGATTGTTTCTCCCTATCTTATACTTAATGTTGAGATGGAACTGTTGCAGTTATGTGGACTACTTTTGATGGCACTCATTCTGCAACTTCCCCTGTGTCTGTATGAACTGCAGAGAATTTTGATCAATGTGGATGATTTTCTCCTTTCCCAGAATGTAATGTTTCCATTAACGACAGGCTTGCACAATGGCATACATTTCCTTGTCATAGGTGGGGTATTTCTAGATGGTATTTGAGAGTGTCTCATTGTGGTATGATACTGAATGACCATGTTGAGTGACAACAATGCCTATAGAATAGTCAGATGCATCAGTCTCAATCTCAAATGGTTGTTGCAAATCAAATAAGGAGAGTATTGGATATGAGCACAAGCAATGCTTATGATCATAAAATGCTCATTCTTATGGCCTCCCCCATGCAAAATTTTCCTTTCCACCACCCTTTATCACTTGTTTGAGGGCCCATGAAATATGGGAGAATCCCAACACGAACCGTCGATAGAAGTTGGAAAGTCCCAAGAAGATCTGAGGCTCTGTTAGTGTGGTCATGGTTGGCCAGTAACAGATGACTTGTATCTTAGTTGCATCCACATGTACCCCATGCCCATCAACAATGTAGCCCAAGTATTGGACCCTGTGCATGTCAAAGGATCATTTTTCCAAGTTGGCATATAGCTTGTGTTGCCAAAAAGTTTTCAAAAACTGTTGAATATGCTACATGGTCTAATGTGCCCCTTTTGAAGCATCGCTTGGATATGATGCTTTCTTTTTTCATTTTCCATCAACGAGTGATGATAGACTAGTCCATTAGGCATAAGTGCATTGGGGGTGAGATCAATTGAATGCTTGACTTGGCAGTGCATCGGTACTCCGGTGGGTGAGGAGAAGATGTCTTTGTACTCTTCCATGATCTCGTACACTTGATTCTACTGCAAAGAGAGGCTCTGTGTAGAGGTCACAGATGTAGCGATGACCTTCTTCTTATTGTGAGAACAGATCACAAAGAAAATGAACTTATCGGTCTGTGAAATGACCTTACGACATTTCTTAGTAGAGATTAAATAAATAGCGGTAGTTGAAGCTACCTATGGCATCCTGTACAATTTCTACCCAAAGTAATAATAAAATTGATGGGTCTATAATCATACACAACATGTCACTTCCACAAATATGGTTGGCCTAAAATAATATCACAAACTTCAAGGGGATTAATATCATACAATACCTTGTCTTTGAAGGGCTTGATGTCGTAGGGCAGACGACACTATTGGATGACGCAAAGATCTCTTCCTTGGTGAAGCCAGTCGATGGTGTAGGGATGCGAGTGTGGTATCGTCGTCAGTTCTAGCCACTTGATTACCTATACTGATATCAGGTTATTCTGATTACCACTATCGAAAATGAAATGAAGAAGATCCCCCTTTCCAATTACCAGGTTCTTTTGGCTCACTTCGATGGAATTTGGTGGTAGAGAAAGTGGCGCTGGGTTCGACATAGATAATCTTCTTCCCTCCTTCTGGACTTGAATCAGAGTCATAATCTTCCTCTAAATCAAAATATTTCAACTCGGCCATCAGTGACTACTTGGAGCGACATTATTTGGTGTTGTGCCAAGGGATTTTATGGTATTCACACTGCTTTCCCATTTCCTTCTTCAACTTCTCATTACCCTTCTTGGGTTGCGTCTTGGAATGGTTGTGATGAGAGTGGCCATATTTGTTATGTCCATTTTTGTTTTGGGTTGAGGCCTCCTTTTCCCCTGCTTCAGTTGTGAGGAGTTTAAAGATCCAAAATCTTTCCACTTCTTCTTAAATTTTTTCTCTATCTTGACAACATATCTATAAGCCACACCTAATGATGTGATGTCCAGAAACTCCATTTTTGTTTAAATGTATCTATGAAAATAACCATGGTATTTGAGCACCAAATGTTGTTCATATTATTTGATACCCAATTTGGTGCGTAGGGTATGGAAAATATTGGTGAAATATGGTACTTTTTGGTCCCTTTCCTGACATAGACTGATCCATCTTGTGCACTAGTCCTCGTAGCTTCCAATAGGGTAGTATTGTTCTTTAATGGCATCCCTAAAGGAATCCCATGTGGGGGTGACTGCAAATATTACATATTCCTCTATGGCCCTTTACTCAGAGTAAGTATCCCACCAGTCCTTAACATGTGGGATGGCCTTGAGGAGTGAAAAAGTAGTTTTTTTCCCTATTGGAAAAATTGTGGACTGAAAAATGCCCTTTGAGCAGATTCAACCATTTATCTACAACATCAGCATCTATCAGTCCTTGAAATAATTGAATATCAAAATTTACTTGTATCTTGAAGGGGGTTTCATGGCCACTTGATGAAGATCTGTCTCCTGTGGGAATTTGCTAAAGTATCTGTGAAAAGTTGTCCATCATTTTTTTCCCTTCTCCTGCAAGGAATTCCTCAAGAAATATTTTAAAAGGATCTCCTACTCCATCATATTTCTTCTTGTCGGGGACATGCACGAAGAAAAAAAAATGAACATCAGACCACTCTGATACCACTGATTAATGAGTGGAATGAAATGAATAACATATTAAATACAATAACACAAAGAAACAGAGAACGAAAACAAATATCCAATGAACAATAAATTCTACTGAATAAAGAAAATAGGTTGAAACTGTAAAACTGCAAAATTGAAAACAACTTGCTCAAATGGTGGTAGTTATCTCTAAGAAGAGATGTGGCTGCTACATGCATATGTCTGAGCAAAATGATTACAATGAGGCTCTAGAGGTATTTTTTAACATTACTCATGAATGCCAAAACCCTAGACATGATCTGAATTTTAGGGGGTATATGGTCTAAATTTGAATGCAAAATTTATAAAGCTATAAAGATAATAGATTGTCCATGTGGATCAAGGAGATGCCCATCTCCTCATTAATTAATTGGGCTAACAGGTTTCCCATATGGGTCAAAGAGAGTCCTGCCTCTCCATTATTGTATTGGGTTTTATTTCCCACTACTTAGTTAGTTGGGTAGTTAGATATATTATTGTTGGAAGTAGGCCGAAATGGAAAGAAGGATGACCGTGGGGAAAGAAAACGTGCAGAAAATGAAGTAACAGTTGGAGGGAAAGACAGCACGCACACATGCAACAAAGAATGCACAAGGAAAACGATAGTTGGAAGGAAGAACAACACACGTGCATGGGAGGAAGACCTAACATCGATAGGGTTGGGGTTTGGGTAATATATTGTAAATCGTTGAAGAGACCGAAATGTATAAATATAGATACGTAGGTATCATAATGGGAGAAATTTGTTTTTGTATTCTTCCATCATAGATATGTACGAGTTGATACAAATTGTAACGTGGTTATGAACCTTTTTTGTAAGTTGTTGAGCTAGAAGAGAGGAAAGAAGGAAGATTTGAGGATTAGATTGTAGGCTGAAGAGCCTGGTGCGATCTAGTTCTCCTCATATAGATCTTACCCATCTAAGGGGAATTGTAAGAACGTGGCATTGAAGATACATAACTACCATAATAAAATACCCAAGAGCCAAATATTTGTGGATGTAGCCTAGGAGGTGGTGAACCACGGTAACATCTTTGTAATGTGATGAATGCATGCATATCTTTATCTTCTTTCAGTAGTTAATTGTTGTACTTAATGAATGAATGAGTTATTATATAGCCATGAAATATGGTTGTGTTGATAAACTGTGGAAGGTAATGCATAGTCGCGAATATAGTAGATTGCAATCACAATTTATAGTAGATGGCTCTGAATAACGATCTCCTATCTCATACTCAATCATAGGTTGTAAACACCTGAGTCTTACAACAACCCATTTAAAGCTATCTTGGGTGAGACTGCGCAACGCATTTTGTGTGTTGCGTTGCCTTCTGGTTTACCAGGATGGCCGATAGTTTTAGAGGCTTTGTTGGAAACCCGAATGACCTGAACCATGGGTCAATAAATCAGATGGTAAGGAAGGAAGCGTAAAAACCAACAAATGGTTATGTTGTCACGTTGGTAGGAACGAGAGAGGACTGAGTAGAGGAGATAGATTGAGTGAGAAAAGAATGAATAAAATAAGATACTAATGAGCCATTAGAAGGGAATTTTGAGACCATGGAACCCCACAAAAGAAGAAATCGAAGGCTGGTTGAGAACCCAAGAGCTAGAGTTTGCACAGAAAGACAATAGAAACCCTAGAATCACACCTCGAAAATATCTGGAAAAATACGTGTTTACTGATTTGCACAAAGTCTTTTTCTGTGATTTTCCACATCTACTACAGGAGTGGATAATAAGGTTGAAGGATAACCACACAACGAACCAGATTCGACAGCTATATTGGACCCCAGTGCAGATTGAGCATTTACACCAGGTGAACAACAAATTCACCCGCGCAATAGACTTTTGGATTGACAGTATTGTGGTAGGCTTCATAACAGAGTTTGCAGTTGACACAACGAAGTCATACAGCATTGCAGAGCAAGAATTTCTATGTAGACCCTGAGGAAGGTACATTCGATCACTATATACTTCTATTAAGATATTGTTATATAACAAAGGTGTAATGACAATGGAATCAAACAGTTAAACCTCCATGCGTGCATGGGGGAGGGGGGGAAGCACTGATAGAGAGAGGATAAATGGAAGGAGGTAAGGATAAAGGAAAGAAGGAGGAGGAACCCTTGGACCCAATAATGATGGATGATGACCAGATCAAGTGGATCTTGGCATCAATGAGGAAGATGCGTAGCGGAGTATCCTTCCAATACAAGGTGAATACCATGAAGAGAGTCGTAGTTGTGAGGGAAGTCTTGGAGAGCGATGAGGAAGAGGTAGAGGATCTTCAGGCTGTGGAGTAGATTGAGGAAATCTTTCCCACAACATATGAGAGGAAAACGAGAGGTCCAAGAATGGGAGGAGAAGGTAGCCATCCTATCCATGTTAATGTTAGTGTGGAACCCATAAACCCATGTGCGACTAATACACCAAATAGAACACCACCATTTAGACAACCAAAGTTTAGAGGAAGTCTGACAACAGGAAGTACATCTACAGAAGCAACAATAATAGGAGGATCCATTTTAGGAAGAACTAGTCAAGTATCTACATCGCACGAAGGAGGTAGTAGTTCAGTATTCAAAATAGCAGGACACGATCCCACCATCAGATTACCAAAATTTTGAGGAGAAGCAGCAGAGGACCCTGAGAAACATTTGTTCATTTGTGCAAAGATCTAGGAAGAGAAATAGATCATTGATGAAGATACCAAACTCACTCAGCTATCGATTACACTAAGAGACCACGCACTAGACTTGTACATGAGTCTAGACACAAACATTGCCCCTAGAACGACAAGGACACTAGACGACATTAAGAAGTTACTAATAAATGAGTTCCAAAAGCCGAGCTCAGAGGATCAGTACATGAACGAGATGATCAAAATAAGAAAAAAAACAAGAGAGATTGTATGGGAGATTGATCATAGATTCAATCGACTGAAGGGAAAGTTAAAATATCTCATGACCGATATGCAACATCAACACCTGTTTGTCAACTCACTACTGCCACACTTAAAATATCCTTTACGACAACATAAATTTCAGACGCAGGCAGAGGCTTTACAGGAAACCTTGTAACTGGAAGAGAACCAATACCAACAGACAGACCCAGCTATCGAAGAATTGAAGGAGGATTTGAAGAATCTAACGTTTCAGCTGAACCAGAATAAGAATAAGGACAAACGAGAAGTTGTTTGGTGTACAACATGCAGGAAGGAATGCACCACAAGAATGAATGCCCAACATTCGTGCAGTATATGGCAATAGGTATGCCAAATTCGTTACCACCTGGAGGACTATGGTGCGAAATCTGCAAGAAACTGGGCCACGACCCTTATCACTGCATGATGATGCAAAAATACCAGACAGTTCCAAAGAGTTCATATTGCACTTTTTGCAAGTCAATGGGCCACGACAATAAAGATTACATAACTATGGAGTTGATGCAAGAAAGGACATCAGATTCATATAGAGTATAGGCCGAAATGATGATTGGGCAAGAAACACCGCATTTTAATCAGGTTCCAGCTCCATACAACACTGTGTAGCAGCAGTATAATACTGTGCAGCAACCATACAACAACGCACAGCCACAGTACAACCTGGCACACCCCTAGTACAATACCATGCAATATAATCAGGAACCTCAGTATAACGCACCAAGAGTTGATCGAGCAACCTATAGAGGAGGAGGATGAACCAGAAGAGGTAGAGGACCAGTCACATGTCACAATTGTCAACATCTAGGACATTATGCACTGAAATGTCCACTTCCACCAGTGACTTGTATGTATTGTCGTGCATCGGACCACGATACAGAGGAATGTCCGACATTACTCGTAAATATTCAATAAAAGAGGAATCAAAACAACTAGAATTTTCAGTGGATGTCATCCAAAGCAATGGATGAAGGACAGAACATCAACATAGTCACTCGCGGAGGAGCTAAAACAGGCATTGATGCAGTTCGACAGGAACCAGCGTAGAACCAATGGGTAAAGAAGAACATTGAACCAAGGAAGAGGTTCGATGTGCAAAAGGAAAAGGATATCTTTAAAGAGTCCAGACAAAAATTTCAGAAAGAGGACACAGCATCGACTTCAACTGCATAGAAAAACAAGGAAGCACCAGAACACTCGATGTTGATATCCTTGGATCATACTAACGGGATGCAACCCATGGGACAAATAAGTACAATCAAAGGCTTCTTGAAATCATGTGTAAAAGTATTAAGTGGTCCATCATCTGTGAAAATATTGCAAAACATCCTAGAAAAATGTAGCAGCTAGATGGAAGAAAAGCTAGAACCAAAAATAGTTAATCACCTACACACAAAAAGACAAACAAGTAGGGAATTTAGACTGAAAGGAGTGACAGTAGATCTTGATGGAGTGTGCACTAAAGAAGATTCTGAAGTTATTGAAATAGTGGACAGCACAACGCCTTAACCGGCATTACTTGGTCTGGACTCTGGGCATTTGACAACCATGCTATAATAAATTTGAAAACAAGGAAAATGACATTCGAGTCTGGAGAATATAGGGTCATCTCACCATTAGACCCATCAGAAGGAGAGAGGTTTGTAGAACCTACCTTCCTAGACTTAGAGTAAATCGTCCAGTTGTACAGAACAACTGTGCGCAATGAGGATTACGTAAACCCAACTGCAGATGGGGTACTCAGTTGGAAGAGAATTACTTCATGTGCAACAAACTTAGACACCGAGTTAGAGAACTGGCAGCAAAGGCTACATGAAGTTGTTGATTAAGGTTGGTTTTCATTGATGTCAACCCTTGAAGAAATATCGGTAGCACAAAGGTTTGGGTAATGGACCCAAGTTTCTTTGATTTAAAGATGACTCATTATTGTCTTTTCATGGTTGATAATAAGTAGAAATGTATGAACTCCAAAGTGGTCCCCTTATGGTGAAATCCCTCACGGGAAGATGCTTTGCGGATTGAGTTATTCTAGAAGTATGGTTAGAGAACCCGTGCTTATTTGTGGAATAATGAGATGAATTTAATTGAATTTGTCAGTGAAACTATCCTATATGGTTATTTCTTGTCATTCCATTTATGGTGGTATGTGGAACGTCACATAACTCCTCACGGTTAGAGAGTTATGGCCATGAGAAGTTGGAGAACCCAGGTTTGGGTAATGGACCCACGTTTGTTTGATGGATAATGATATGAGTTTTGATATATTTGTAGGTAATACTATTCTATATGGATGGTACATGTCATTCCATTTCTGGTGTTATGTGGAATGTCACATAACTCCTCACGGTTTGAGAGTTATGGCCTTACGAAGTTGGAGGACCCTCTTGTGTCATCAAGAAGCCCTAAAAGGTCAAAGTAGTCAAAGTGGTTTAAGAGATTTTAGAATGTAAATAATAAATTAAAGTGATTAGTGTACTATAATTCAAAGTGAATACAAAATAAATTATTTAAATAATAAATTTAATGGAGAAATTAGAAGTGGGTTAACCCTAAAATAAGGAAAGTGGGTAAAGTGACCTAGAAGATGTTTTTAAGGAAGCTACTTAGAAAGTATAAATAAGAGGCAAGGATCTCTCATTTTAAACACACTTGAGCATGTTGAATACCTATAGGTTTCTGAGGTAAACAAAGGATATCTAAGCTGAATTGCTGAGGAAAGTGAAGAAAAGAAGGTCGGAATTCAAGGAAGGATAATTTCTTTTGATGATGCTTTCTAAGGTATGTTTTTTTCAGGTCATCTCACCATTTTCGCAATAACTTTTTTTCTAGAATGATTCTGACCATGAAATTACTATTCCATTGAGTAAAACTATCCAAGTATTTGTGGTAAAAAATTTGTCTTTTTTGTCATTGTATTTTTGGAGTTACACTCCGTGGAAAATAGGGTTTGTGGCTAGTCCTGAAACTAGTCAAAAACAAGTGTTTCGGGTAAAAACGTCATAACTTCTTCATAACATATCCAAATTTAGTAAGACCAAATGTGTTGGTTATATTACAGTATTTAGTATGTTTTGTAATAGTTTTAGATCAATTCAATGAATATTCCGTGCAGGGAATGCTCTACAAGGTCGCTCTCTAGAATAAGGTAGAATTCAACAAGGTGTGTCATTTTTGCTATAACTCCTTTCTGAGAGGTTCCAAGTAGTGAAACCTGGAGGAATTGCATAAAACACACTGAAGAACATTTTGTATTAGTTTCAGATATTTATTCATTACATGTACAAATTTATGATTATTTCAAGTTAGGGTTGTTGACTAATCCAAAACTAGTCTTGTGAGACTAAACAAACATTTGATGAAAATGCTAGTCTCTTGTTGTTAAAGTTAAGGAAGGTTTGCAGGTATGTGATCATATACACAAGGTATATTACAGACTTACAGATCATATTTGGATGATGAAATTGATGAGGGCTTTTGGTTGAGGTACAAGTTGGGTACATGGTTGATACAAGTAGTTGATGAGTTGGCACATACATGAGGTGTCTAGTTAATGATGTTGGTACATATTGATGAGTCATAGTTGATGAGTACTTGACACATGATTGGTACATACTTGGTGTTGGGTCATATATTTTTCCATATTCTCATCATCTATAGACATCCATTCCATCCCATCTTCATCCTATTATCATTCATTTATCATTCCATTTGCCATACATTTGCTATAACTGCTCATAAAATGACATATTATTCATGTTATGCTTTAGTGGTTAATAATGATTATTCTTCCTTCATTTTTAATGAATTAAAAACTATTATGCATGATTTTTTTTATGATGGTTTGATGAGTGATTTTATGTAGTAGTAGTTGCAACTGTCAATGTTCCAACCTCCAAATGACACATGTGATTTCTAGCTCGTGGTTAATCGTTTTCAGTGAAAAACGTGGCTGATAAGGAGAGATGAATTTGCGTGGAATATTGTGAGCATATGCTGATGAGTCTCGAAAATATGAGATATGGATTTTGTTTAGAATGGGCCCAATTGAGTTCATCACAGGTTGTTTTCCAATTGGAGCTACGGTTTGAGAGAAATTGCTAGTTCTTTAAAAGGGTACTTTTTCCAAATTTACAGTTGCGACCGGTTCTCTAAACTTAGCAATTTGTTTGAGCAACCCAGGGATTTTGGGATTTGATTTGTATAAATAAGACCTCTTCAATTAGGAGAGAGTCAATCATGAAATTATATAGAATTTATTTGTAAGAAAGAGCTGAACTTATGTAATTTCTGAGTTTTATTCAATAATACGAAGGAGCTGATGAATTTGCAATTATGTGCAACTTTCTCTTAATCTTGTAAGTCTTTTGGCCACGCATGCTAGGTGAGGCAGGTCCTCTTCAATCTGGTATGTGTTGGTCTTATTCATTTACTTGTATTTTTCTCTTAACTGTCTTAATTTATCTTGGTTTATGATTAGTTGATCATTGTTTATAGTTGTGTGTTGTTTATTAGATTGTTGTTACAGTAAGATTCAATTCATGTTGATGTTACTTCATTTTGTTAATACTCCTTTAATTTATGTAAGAGTGTGGTAGTGATTTTATCTCAGCTGAGTGTATTTTCAAGCAAGAGCGGATTTGATTGATTTTAAGTTATGTGTTTTATTTTATTAAATAGATAATAATGTTAGTTGGAATTTGCTTCTTGCATATATTGTGCAAGGTAACTTTGAAATAAAAGTCTTCCTCGGGTTGACAAATTAAATAATTGGGCAAATACTATAATGCAATTAATTCAACATTAGTTTAGCCCAATGTAACGACTGTTGTTCCTTTTGAGTGAAGTCGTTGTTCATTTGAAAGGAACAACTGACATTCCCTTCGCGCGCCTGTTGTTCCTTTGAGTGTAGTTGTTGTTCATTTGAAAGGAACAATTGTCGTTCCTTTCGTGCGAATGTTGTTCCTTTGAGTATCGTTGTTGTTCATTTGAACAGAGAAACTGGCGTTCACTTTACGATTGTTGTTCC
This sequence comes from Picea sitchensis, assembly GCA_010110895.2. NCBI lineage: Eukaryota > Viridiplantae > Streptophyta > Pinopsida > Pinales > Pinaceae > Picea > Picea sitchensis. Next base: position 11,874 of record SNQJ01S0016439.1, on the reverse strand, counting down.
TTTATAGGTGTTGCATCTCTGGAGGTTGGGTATTGAAAACGGAAGGTAAGAACCTATGTAGGCAACAAGTAAAATGCTTGTGCCAACGCCTACTTTTGGATGATGCATAGAGGTTGTTTTTAGGACATATTTAGAGCCCAACATTTTGGCGTCATTGTCAGGGAAGTTATCAAGGGTGCACAAGTCCAACTGACAATGTGTTTTTAGTTGCATGTTCTTGACTCCGAGGTGAAGGGTTAGGGCATGTAGGTTTATTGATTGTTTCTTTCTTTGCATTTAGTTTTTAGTTTTTTATCCTAAATCTTATCATTTCTCTTAGTGGTGATGTAAGCACCACCCATCCTACTCACAAGTTGACAGGAACATTTGAATAAGGAGCCTTAAGATAGCACATGAAGAATCCAACAAAAATATGGCAGGTAAGAGCGAGATAGAAGTTATTACCTTTGAATTCCCCATCAGAGATCTTGAAGGAGTGGTACAAATGCAAAGCATTCCCCCATCCAATCTACCAAATTTTCACGGTTTGGAAAATGAATACCCTGATGCATTCTTATTTCAATTTGAAGTACTTTGTAGAGGTTGTGGTTATTTTACTAATGATCAAAAGTTGAATGTTTTTCCTCTTATTCTAAAAGGAACATCCTTTTGATGGTTCATGAGCCTCGGTGGAAATTCTATACAAACTTGGGAAGACATGAAATATGTATTCTTGCAAAGGTACCAATATTATTGCAAGGTTAGTGACGATATATTTGGAATGACACAAGGAGAAGAAGAAAGTTTGGAGGAATATGTGGAGCACTTTCAATACAACCTTCAAAGATCCAAACAAAAACAATTGGAAAAAGAGACCTTGAAAACACTCCTACTCAAAGGAATCCATGATGAATCTTTAGAAATCTTAAATTTGATGGGAACAGGTGATGTATTTCAGTTACCATATGATGATATTTGTGAGTTATATAGAAGGTATTCAAGAGGGAAATTCAAGATTGGTAAGAATTATAGTGAGCCTTCTTCTCAATATTTTAAATTTGTTGCAAAAACAAGAGTTATAGGAGCTAAAATTAGCAGTTCAATTGAAATTTTTAAAGTTGATATCATTAGCTCATTAAATTCACAATTGGATATTTTGAAGGATAAGAAGAAATGGGAGGAACCTGAAGAAACAGGGTGCTAGAAGAAACATCTTGCAATGGATTGTCCTTTGTATAGTCTCATAATTTGTGGCATATGTGACTTGAGTCATTCAATGGATCGCTTCCCCTCCTTACCCAAGATAAAATAAATATATCAAAGAGATCGAGGAGTTGCGGCAATTTCACCACAACAACCATGGCCTACATGTATGATTTAAAAAATTGTCCCTCCATTTCCTTACTCTCATAAGAAATCATTGAATACTCATACACCATGGCAACTGTGGCAACCCCAATCTCACTCCTACTTACCTTGTCCACAAGGTTGGCATGGCCCATCCTATGATCCCATGGCTACTTTCCCTCATGTTGCGGAAACCACCAATCCTCCATACTTTCTACAAGCTCTTCAACAACATCTTATTTTCCCATTAAGGTCATCCACACAAACCAATCAACTATACTTTCCATACTTAAATTTTCATCAAGATCCTCCATGCCCTACACAACTTCCTGTTCAACCCACCTCACACCCTAACCATAATAAAGTAGTGCAGTATACTTACAGTGCTAACCTGCACAACTTTCCTACATTTACCACTTATCCTGCCTCACCTACACCATTGCAACAAATCCATATGAGGTTTGGGCAAGTTGTAAGTCTAAGACTTGAAAATGAAGTTTCTTATCATCATCAACAAGCCGACAAGATCAACAAATCTGATGAAAAACAGACATTGGAACCAAAAAGTGAAGCATCTTCTACATCATGATCATTGGATATGAATCTTTTCTGCATTCAGGAAAATCAGTTTTCTAAAGAGATTCATGGTGTAACATCTATAGGAAATCAAG
>SNQJ01S0016438.1:168596-178914 GCA_010110895.2 Picea sitchensis | reverse complement strand
CTATCAACAATTCTTGTTTTTCTTCTCTCATCATGAGACCTACGACTTCTTGACTTGCTTGACTCTATCTCCTTATCCATTTTTTTTTCTATTATGTTCAATCTTTGCATCAACTTGATATTGAACTCATCTTGTTGCTCCTTGGCTTTCGTAAGCCTCTCATTATCATCTTTATAGATTTGGACATATTTTTGCAGTCCCTTTATGGTTTCTACCAAGTTTATGTGCTCCTCCTTGCCTACTTTATGCTCATTAGATTATGTACTATCAATATCCATACCGATATACAAACCCATGAATTCATCATCATGGTTGTAAGTTATTTGTGCATCTTCCATGCATTTGACTCTCTGCGTTGATTTTATCCTGATCTAATTGTTGTTAATTCTGCAAAATGTGCAAGCAATAAGATTTTTTAGATGGATTTATGCAACAACTTCATGAAAACTGTGAACCATTTTGTCATAATCATTTCTTCGGATTTCTTGGATGATTTTAACATCCCAATTCAAAATTTATGAGTGGATAATTGGACTCCTCTATCCAAAAAATTCCCATCGATTTCTCCCTTGTGAAATTCTAAGTCTTGTGCAGTATATCATGGTCATTTGGAATTCACCCAAATACCCTTTTACTCTTTCTTTCTTTCTTCTGAAGCCCATGCAGATGTTGGTATTCAACACGTACCAATGCATGATGTCAATATTTAACATATACACTGCATATCAATACTACGCATGCTCCACCAGTTTTTCTCCGCATAGCCCCAATTTTTTTAGTGCCCATACCCTGCACCATTATTTTATGCGCATTTCCAGCGCCGCACCCTGTAATGTCAAAATTTAGTGCACACACTTGTGCGTTCTTATTTTATGCACACCATGGCCACGCTAAAATTCTGAATTCGGCCACTTACTAGTCCAAATTTTTCCTTAAGTAGATACTCAGCCCATGCAAGCTTAGTGTTGAAACTGGAGCTTTGATACCAAACTGTAACGTTCCCCATTACCAATCTGCTATGATACCATTTTGTAACACCCCCTGTTATTAGCATTAAAAAAATCATCTGATACCACTTTGTAATATCCCCGGCTTATTGTTAAGAAATGCCACTCCAAAAATCTAGTGCACAGATTCTACACTTTAAGTTAATCCGCACATAATCGCGTGAGTTAACGCATACGATCCCAAGCTAGATCATGCCACACAAACTTTCCTCTTCGGACACCAATTATAACAATGGAATTAACACATAGTAAAATTGCACACAAAATATTATTGCACGTGTAACCACTCTAAACACATAATACTACTACGCACACAAAGATTATGGTGTCGGACACAGATTCAATTCTCCTTGTGCACACAACGATTCCGACCTCTTGCGCACATGGATTATATCCATGTGCGCACGACAATTCTAGCATTGCCTCGGAACTCATGACCATTAATACAAAGTTAACTAACATGAAAACTTAATAACCATCATTCTCTGCATGTGCGATAACAATTACTAAATACAACATAATGCTTACATGTATAAACAACATCATACATAATAACGACAATTAAGCATATGCAACATCATACAAAAAATAAACCCATATCAGACATAGATAATTAAGCACATCGTAATTAGACAAGCACATAAATGACACTTACCTTTTATAAAGAGTCACCAACTACGCGCAGAGCTCAGACGTTCCTCACAACCATAGACTATGTTTCTCATAAACGTTTAGCAACGGGTCATCCCCGAGTTGGGGCTTAAACTCCGCCAGGTCAAAAGGATTCCTAATGTGAGGATAAGGTATGATAATCAATAGAATTGATAATTCCAAGGTGCCCAACTGCTACAACTAGCTTACGGTCTCACAGTCCCCACGTACCTGCCCCACCCCAGGAAGTGTTCCCCTTCTCTGCTCAACAATCCCTCGGCTGACCCACTTCCCTTATAGGACTTCAGTAACAGGTTGGATAAGAAGTATCAGAGTCCTGTAACTAATGCCCAATGCACCAAGGAACAATTCTTAGTAAATCACTCACCTAGAGAGAATGCTCACGAGCCTGAAAACCCACCTCTTAGAAAACAAATCTCTCACCTAGAGAGAATGCTCACGGGCCTAACAACCCGCCTCTTTGATAGCAAATAATCTGGTTACAATATGAAAAACCCCTTTACAAGTTTTTCTTTGCAGATGAGGTAATGGTTGTTTCCCCCATTTAGATGGTCCGACCCTTTTAGAATGTGAAAATGAATGAATTACCCCCAAAGAAATGAGTTTTCCCCCCAAAATACACTAAGGGTCGACCATATATTTGCATGGTCATAACTGGACACTTTTCACCTTCATACTTAGCTTTGGCCACTTGGTGACTCATTCCCATCCATTGGGAACTTAGGATAAACAAATATCCATAAATTATGCTTTTTGAAAATATTAATAAAATTCCCTTGAACCCAAGCCCCCCTTTTCCCTTTTCAGTGGAGTTTAGACCCCCGTCTCTTTTCGTCTAATTGGTTTGCGTGCAACGATGTGATATTATTAATCATTTGGGTGTGATTACATTTTACAATGATAGGCACACTAGCCTTTTTGCATCCCATCTCACCATCCCAAAAACCACACACAGACTCTCCAGCCTCAAATACATACATACATATACATACATGCATACATACACACATACATACACACATACATACATACATATATATAACTTGATTTGATGCGCATTTCAAGGTAATCCTCGTGCACTCACTCAGGTGCCACACATTATGGAATGTGTGCATCCTTCCCTTGATGTGCAATCCATGTGCCCTTACTGAGGTACACACAACTGTAACAACCCTAATTAATTATTTAATTATCATGATTAAATATTTGTTTAATAAATATTAGTTTAACAAATTATTAATTTAGATTTTTTTAAAGAATTATTTTATAATATAATTGTATTGGTAGATGGACCCGTTTATGGGGGGGGATGATAAGGTGGTTAAGGATTAATGGGGGGATAAGGTGGTTGAGGTTTAATGGGGGGATAAGGCAGTTGGATAAGGGAGGAGAAGGATATAAGGCAAGGGAGAGGACTCGGGAAGGGGGATCTTTTGGGGTTGAGTATTATTTTCATATTAGGGAAGGTGAGAAAAATTGGAGGGGGAAGGAGAAGGGAGGAAGCAGTTTGGGACTATGTATCTGTTCTACAACTGTTTTGTGCTTACAGCTGATTTGAGGACTCTCACAGGGGGCACGTGCTACTAGGAATTTTGGGCTCAGGGGCCAGGAAACCGTAAGGAATCCTGAGGCTACGGAGTCAAATATGTTGTTCCTAGCTGGCTAGGAGGTTAATCAGTTTGGGCAGAGCTTCAGTTTGGATAGAGCTTTAGTATAGCATCAGTTTNCTAGGAATTTTGGGCTCAGGGGCCAGGAAACCGTAAGGAATCCTGAGGCTACGGAGTCAAATATGTTGTTCCTAGCTGGCTAGGAGGTTAATCAGTTTGGGCAGAGCTTCAGTTTGGATAGAGCTTTAGTATAGCATCAGTTTGAGGTAGATACGTTTTATTATCATCATTATTATGTTGTTGTTCATATTTGTTATACTGTTGATTATTATTATACTGAACATGTTGTTCAATATTATGTTGTTTCATTTTTTTTATTCTGTTGAACATTGTTATTATGCTGAATAGTGAATAAAGAAGAAGTTATGATAGAATTTCTATTTTTAGATTTATGTTTTATAAGGCTCTGTTTGGACATGCCTTACAACAACATTATGGAATGTGCACGCTCTTTCTTTGGAAAACAATCCTCGCACACTACTCAGGTGCATGCAAACTGAACCAAAACTTGGTGCCAATGACTCACCAGCCTATATGTACATTTACAATTCCAGGTGCACACAAAACTGAACCAACACTTGGTGTCAATGGCTCACCATCCTAAATGTGTCTTTACAATTTCAAGAGCATGCAAAACTAAACCAACACTTGGTGCCAACGCCTCACCAACCTAAATGTATCTTTACAATTTCATTTACAATTAGGTTCAGATTAGGGATATTATAGTTATGCCCCCTGAGGGAAAATTCGAGCATACATATTTTGTTGGGAATGACGTTGTCGAGCTTCCATGTTGTTCAAACAGACCCAACGACCATCAAGCAAGACATTGAGCTATGGTCAAAGCCACAGTCAACTTACTCTATTTTTCCACAAACTAATATGATTTTGCGGAACAAATTCCCAAGTTAGATGCTCGTGTCTCCCACGACGATTCTACAGGAAAAATGACACCCTTTCTTTTTCATCGAACCAACAAGATACAACCACTCCTATCTTAACTCAATAAAATTCCAAACAACGTGATAATGATGTGATATTCTTGTTGAGTGGGAAAATCTTTGGTTGTAACATTTTCCTTTTGTAATATGAAGGTTGTAAACATAACTACAAGACGCACCAATGTTGCAAAACATCGTTGGTTGGATTGGTTGATTATTATTTTGGTTGGAACCCTTGTTGCACAAGGAGTGTAAACAACTCTCTGTAATTTCCCATTTGGATGTTGAAATAAAGGACGTTTTTGTTGTAGACTGCAGTAGCGCACTGTAGTCTTCTTGTAGAGTGTGTTGGAAGAGGCAGGGCCCCCTCTCTCCAATATACCATGCATATTTATCTTTATGTAGGTGTAATTCTTGTTGGGATTTCGTTGGTTTAATCGTATAGATCAAGCGTGTTGTTATTTCAATTCATATCCCTGAAATCGATATTTAAATTATGTCTTTACCTTAGTTTGTTTACACATTCAATTTATTTTTGCCTTACTTGTATTTATTGATGCTTTCAATTACCAATGTAAAGAGCGGGTATGCACACAGAATTTTGGTAGCGTGTATGTTTGTTTATTACAATTAGTCTTAGTGGTGTTAACAAATGAATCTCAAGAAATTGAAAATTCTCGAGACTTGAATCTACAACCACGAGATTTGTTGGGTGTAAGTTTAACATTGTAGTTCCAATTTCTTTCCTATTTCAGTTTGATAACACTACATGAATTAATTAAGTTAATGAGTAAGTTAAATGGATCATTCAACATCTGAATGAAAAGGGTGTAATCGATTGGTTAAAGAACAAAGCATACTCATACACTTCATTTCATTTTTTGGAAATGATTTGTGAAACAAAGTGCTTTTGAATCTAGAAAGGATAACTTAAAGTTTCCTTACCTAGTCCCACATATATTTTTCCAACACCTCATAAGCTTATGAGCATCTGGATTGATAATTTAATGTACATCAATTTAAGAAATTAAATTGACACACATTTTTGGCGTCGTTTCTGAGGAGGTGTTAAAGAACTAGGCTCTTGATTTGCATTTGAATTTCCTTTATGTTTTTTTTTTCTTTTCTTTCATTCTTTTGTATGAGATTTGTTTTTGGTACTAACATTACAGAGGTGACAAGGTAGTGATGGTAAGATGAGAGGTAAGAACCTGTACATCCACTATTGCGAGGCACATTATCTTGTCAACTCTGAACTATGCTAGTACTATATAAATAGACATAAGGGTAATTAGGGTAGATTTCTTAAAGGTACAGGTAGATCGATTTTAGTTCCACCGATAGCTTCATCTAGGAGTGTTGCAAGAAACCCCGCATGTACTAACCTGTTGGCAGTGAAATCTATAAGAGGGAGGCACACAAGAAGAATACTAGTGGCTCCACCAAAACCTAAAGAAAAATCAGTCGTGGATAACCCTAAAGGACAAGGATCTACACCAAGTGCAACTTCAGAACACATTCATATCCTTGCAAATCCTACAACTCATGAAACTTTGATGGAGAGACCAACAAGTAGCTAGAAGGARAAGATATCAATCCAATATGAGAGCCAGAGTCTCCATTGAGAACAAAGAATAGTCTATTCTCGGGTTTGGGTACAAATATGGYAGAAGGAGAAGGAGAAATCCACCTGAACACAGATGATGAAGGTAATGTAGAAGGATAGGTGACCTTTGGGTTCCCCATAGTGGAACCTATAACAAATGTAGAAATGAAGAACATTCCTCCGTCTGTGCTATCACATTTCCATGGTATGGTGACTAAAGACCCCGATGCATTTATTTTCGAATTTGATATTTTATGCAGAATTTATGATTATTGTAATGATCCTCAAAAATCAAAATTATTACCTACCGCCCTCAAAGACTCAACTTTGCGTTGGTTTATGGGGTTAGGAGAGAATACTATCATAACTTGGGATGAGATGAAAATTTCTTTTCTTAGAAAATGCCAAGAATACTATAAGGCTGGGGACCTAAGGGAAGAAATGTTTAGGATGACACGGAAGGAAGATGAGAGCTTAGAGGATTACCTAGAGAGATTCATGTACAATCTTCATAGATCCAAACTGAATACATAAACTATTTAGACTGCCTTCTTAAGAGGTATTTCAGATGACTCAATGAATGTACTTAATTTGATGGGGTTTGGGGATATCTCCCAATTATCTTTTAAGAGAATATTTGAAATGTGCAGGAAGTACTCGCAAAGTCAAGCAAGATTCGGTAAGGGACCTTGTGATTCTTTTTCTAAAATTTTTAAATCTACATCAAGTAGTGTTGTAACTAAGGTATATTTAGGCAATTTATTAGAAAATTTCAAGACTGACATTCTTGGCACACTCAATTTGTAGCTTGATACTTTGCATATTAAGAAAAAACAAGAGGAACCAAATGCATCCTTATCTATATTTTTCCCTAAGTGTAGGAAAATACATTTGTTAAAAGAATTCCCCTTGAATAACATCAAGATATGTGTTATTTGTACATGTGAACACTCGACAGAACGTTGTCCTTCTTTACCTAGACTAAAATCAATACACCAAGGAGGGAATGAGACAATGGGACAACTTTGTACCTTGGCACCAAATAGGGCATGGAAGCCTCATCAACCAGGTATGTCATAAGATCCTACATTTTCGAATTCTTCATATTACATGGACAACAATATCAACCTTGGAATCTCGAAATGCCATGGAAAGCGTGGCCCCAATAGAAAAACCATCCTTGGTGTTAGAACATGTATAATTTTGAGCTTTTGAACTTTAGATTTTGCCTCTTAGAAATAAAAAAAATTTACCCAAAAAGCAAAAAACTTAGAGAGTTGCCTTTTAATTTTAAAATAAATCCATTGGTTGTTATTTATCAATAAGGCGTTTACAATGTCTACCGTCGATGAGTTACTCTAAATTAATCGAACAGTTCTAATGATCTCTTAAGTTTAGAAGCTGCCTAAGTTTTAAAAGAAAATCTTTAACGGTCACTTCGGAGCTTCGCGCTTCAGGTATTCCAACAAATCTAAACAAGAAAAACCCCGAAACTCCGAAGTCCCGAAGATATGCACTCGTGATAATTCCTAAAGGACTTACGGACACGTCATGGGACATGTATCTTTTAAATATTTTCTTGGGTTGACACGTGGCACTTATTTTTGACATTTACGTTGGATGATTCACACATTTCCAAGTGACACGTGGCACCTCACTTTTCTTAACACACCATCAAGAATGACATCATCTCTGCCACGTCACTCCGGGAGATTGCCCTTAAGAAGTTTTAACAAAGATCAAGTTCACAAACCACCGAAGTATCAAAGCTCTAAAATAATGAATATTACAAAAAGTAAAAAGTGTTTTAAAGAGTTAATTAAACATTTAATAACTTAGGTTAATCATGATTAACTATTAATTAATCACTCCGCAATTTCAAACTTCGGGTAATTCCTACCCTGTCATAATCAATCTTCCAAATGCCGAACCGTCAAAGTATTAATGACATTTATGATTGATTAAGGTTAATGATTTCAATAAAGATTGTGAATCACCAGGTAATAAATTCCATTAAGATTTTAATAAATTCTTTGTTAGTAGATCTATACGAAGATCGATAGACTTTATGAATAAAGCACTTCGAATTTCAAAGTTATTTTACCATTTGCTATTAGCAATTTTTCATTTAGTAAAAAGCTTACAGACTGCTCTTGTTACATGTAGGCTAGTTTTATTTTCTTGAGGATTATGGCGCCAGGAAAAGATGCAAAGAAGCTTGATGCATCAGGTGATGATTCCAATCCAAATGCAGATGTTCTATCAGACACAACTCCGCGAGTTACAAACGCCATTAAGTCTTGGAAGCAAGTTTTTGATATCTTAGAGCATGAGATTATTAACTGTCCAGACGACTCTGACGAGGAAGACAACGAGTCCTTCTCAGGCAAGCTTAAATTTGTAGCACAGTCAGAACTGCATAAGATTTCTGCACGACCCAGAATTATACCCTATAATGATATGATAAATTGAGCTTTGGAACATGTCGACATCCAAACCAGAAGTGTCATCAACCACCAGCAGATGGACATCGGTTCTTTCCGATCGGAGAATCTACAAGTAATGTATAAGCTTTCCCCTACACCTAAATATACTTACAATGCAACTTTTCTTCAAGATTTTGAGAGAAGAGAATGTGTTCAATACGGTAGAAATGGTCATGATATAATTAAGACTTGGTGGGGACATCCGAAAAAATTCAGAGCCGACGCTCATGGTATGTATGCCACGATTTCCTTAGATTCCCATATGTTATATATAGCCATGATGCTATGTCGTTTGTTTGGGAAAAAGAACCCTACACATTTCTCAGTTGAGTGGGTAGCCATAATGAATGAAGTGGTCGAGGGTTATACCTTCAATTGGGCGAAAATGTTATCTGATAATTTGGCCAAGGAAATTGCTCAGTATCAATCATCAAAATCAAAAGGGAAACCTACTCCTTTTTACATGTCATCGTATATTATGGATGGCATTTGTTTGATGAAACCATTCCCCCTGATGAACTGGAGTTGGAGCCCGACCAGTTATGAGCCAATACATTTCTACCACTCCAAATTATGGGAGGAAAATTCCAAAGATTTCTTTTACGAAATCTGTCACAACGTAGTGGTACCTGTTCACATAGCTATCTATGGCCACCCGCTACCCAAAATTTCAGAAAAGATTATGGGGAACTTAGGCAAACTTGCAGACTAGTTCATTGAGTAGAATTTTTGCTACATTATAGTATTTGGTTGTTATGTTCCTCCTCATGCCATTCCACAGTTTTTACCTGATAGGATGGTATGAAGATAAGTGGCATACCAAACAGTAGCAGGAGGCATCAGCAAGGAATTGAAAGCAGCTCAGAAAAAAATTTGGCCAACTTTTCCCATTCAAGTTGGTATGTTCACATTGTTAGATTTTGGTCATTCTAAAGTCGAGCCCGTAGCCCTGGAAGATGTCAAGTTAGTTGACATCGAGTTCAAGAAACATGATCCACATAATATAGTGGAGAATAATTTGGCTTAATACAACATGAAGCTATACATCCATGAGGATTCTCCTTGTGATGAGATGTTCATGGGAGTTAGATCTTATGAAGAAGTTCAAAGCAGATTCCAGACTCTGCCTCCTTACCAACAAGCTGGTTTCCTCAACTTTCAAAAGCATAGATGAAACAGTCTATCGAAGATATTGCAAGGAAAGTCAATACCCTTGCCTTCTTCATAAGAAGATAAACCCACAGGATCTAAGCCAAGTTGCTCCACTAAGCACAAAGTTGAAGAAGTCCCAAAAAGTCCATAAAAGTTGTTTCAAGAAATACAAATATCACTGCCAGGACTGAATGATCCGCAAGTATTAGCTCGTTTCTAAAGCTTTCATGAATCTGGGACCAGTTGTTCCTCATTCAACGCCAACTACTTATGTTGGCACCCCAAATACAACAGGACAAGAACATTCCACAACAATTATTTCTCCTATTACATCATTAACCGCTTTACAGACCAGCTTTGGAAATCCTAGTTCTGAACTCATTTATGTAGGTGATCTTACTCGCATCTCACATGAAGAGATGACTCCCTCAATTTTCTTTTTCAACAAGAAACGAAAAGCTATTGTAAAAAGAGAATCTCACCAAAAGGATGGAGTAGTCACTAAAAGGCAAAGATTGGTGTATGATGGGAAAGACCAAGATGATCCTAAGTTTGCAAAGGAAGTTGCAGATTCACTAGGGGCTTTTGCCACTACCAATCAATGGTCATTGGACAATTTAACCAAATAACTGCAACATAAATGTCTCTTGGTAGAGCAATTGCAGAATGAGATACATAGTACAGAACAGATTGTTAGAAATAGGATGAATCAAGACATTGAACAAATCAGGGCTAGTCATCAGTATCAAATGAAGCAGATACAGGATAGTCTTGAGCTGATCTACCA
>SNQJ01S0016438.1:138786-164264 GCA_010110895.2 Picea sitchensis | reverse complement strand
AGTTCACAGACCGACAAAGGTTTGATCACTCAGCGAGACAATTTGATTGAACAGTTGTAGGCCAAATTGGCCCAAACAAAGAACACAACTATTGATATTAATGCCTTCAAAACACAAGCATCAGAAATCAATGAGAAGCTGGAAGTTGCCTAGTAGGAGCTATATCAAAAAGTAGATGCTATTCAAAAATGCTATCAAGCAATAAACCTTTCTCTGAAAAGTATCTATGTCAAGGAAAAAGATACCTGTGAAGCCAGGTCTAAGTTTTAGGAAGTTATCATATGGAAGCAGAAAGCTAATGTCCCTGGTCTTACCCTTCTCTCACATTCTGAACAAGTAAAAGGCGAAATGGCCCTGAAAGTCTAGGAAACAAATCTGGAAGAAGGCAAGAAACTTAACAGAGATGCAAAAGAGGCTTGTCTGGAGGCATTATCTTCAATAAATAAAAAGTTGATTGAATTTGAAGGAAATAATATCTCAGAGGCATTGGGGTAGATTGAAATAGAAATGAACCAACAAAGCTCCAGAAAAAACAAGGAGAATATTCAGTCGGGCATCCAACAGATGAACCAAATTGATTTACTCAAAATCAATGAATTGTTGGTAAATCCAAGTTTACAGTATCAGATCATCATCCAAGAAGTGAACAAGATCCAGGAGAAGCTGCCACATGTACAAAAGAGGATGTTCGCCTTCGAATTGAATGAGAAGATTGAGCCNGATTTACTCAAAATCAATGAATTGTTGGTAAATCCAAGTTTACAGTATCAGATCATCATCCAAGAAGTGAACAAGATCCAGGAGAAGCTGCCACATGTACAAAAGAGGATGTTCGCCTTCGAATTGAATGAGAAGATTGAGCCTTCAAGATTCTTGGCAGCATTGATGGACATGTGCACCCAATTCAATGAACAGAGAAAAGCGAGTGTAGCTGGGAGAAAATGAAAGAACATACACAACGTCCACTTTCTTTGATGGTGCTCCACCTACTCTACCTTTCATCCTCCAGCCTGTCACACCCTCCACGCTCCCGATACTGTCTACCTCACCACCTACACTTCCCCTCTCTCTACACGTCACTTACCCCGTCTATCCCTACCACCTACATTCTCGCATCCACTCATCCCACCTCCTTATTGGACACTTGTCCCCATGTCATTCTATTCATGAACAATTACTCCCCCTCGTAACTGTTATCCATCCCATAACGAGCCAGCGTTGAGCTACCTGTCCAATTACCACCCCCATATCTTCAACTACATTTTCTTTATCCTAGCAAACGCATTCGAAGGGACAGATGGCAACGAAATCAGATGGAAAATACAGTAAGCCAATGATTGTGGTGGCCTTAATGGACACATGTACCCAGTTCAAAGAACAAAGTAAAATGAGTGTATCTGCGAGCAAATGAAGGGCCAACACATCAAATCAAAACTCAACAATAGTTGCATGTTGTTATTTCATTCAGATTGTATTCTATTTTTAGGAGATATTGTGGGAAGTTCATCGTTTTTTTTTTTAAGTTGAGACATGTTTTGTATAAATAGATAGATTTTAGATCTATTCCAGGATGTTTCTTGTTGAATGTAAAAGAGAAAACTTTTTTGAATATCAATACAAGTGCAGACATAGATTCTAAGTTTCGTTCAATTTGAGTTATGTGTTTTCTCTGTGTTTCCATCTCTTTGAATTTCTTTCTGTAGTTCTTGAAGAGTGAATGATTACAATTTAGTATTGCTTCTACTGTGATCATAATATATCAGGAGTTCATTTAGTAGCACATTTTCCTCTATTATTACCGTGAGTAAAACAAGACATGTGACTTGTGTGAATTACTGCATTTTTATCTCCTTTCAATGGTGCATTTTCTATTTTTCTTCTACTGCAAACAAGGTGAAACTTATTTGTAATTGATACCTGACTTTATTTTAACAGTTTTGTAAACCATTTCTACATCATTTGACATTACAATTGCGACTTAGCTAACGAGATACAGCCTCTGTATTGTCTTATCATTAATTTCATTTAAATATTATTTCTCGAAAAATTGAAGGTAGAAAAAAGCACTCGTAAAAACTTTTCATTTAAAATCTTTGATGCCTGACATTATTCTTTGAGCCTTAGAATCAATCTCAAGAACAACACTTGGCAACAAGGATGGTGAGGACCCAACTACATGAATATTCTTGCCTATTCCTATCCCATGCAAACTCAACAATACTCATAATTTCCAACACAATTTCCTTCACATCCATATCCAACACAAGCTCCACAACAGATTGTGCAACCCCAACAATTGAAACTTCCATCCAACCCACCTCATAGGCTTACACAACTCCCTATGAAACATGTTTCTAATCCCAATAACAAGGTAGCTCAACCTATTTTTGGTGTTGAGCTACAATATTTTCCCACCTATCTGGTCACACCAGTAGGTTTGCAGGATATCCACTTGCGATCAGGAAAAGTGCTCCAAAAAGAACCCCCTATCATCATTGAAGAAGAATCAGAGGATGCAAATCCCAATCAGACAACCAATGATGATACTCTCACCATAATAAAGCAAACACCTATTGATTCAGAGCATCCCCCTTCCTCCAAAGAACCTCCATGTCAGGAGAGGTTAAGCCTAAATAAACCAGTAGCTCGCTTTGAATATGACCTATTCACCAAACTAAAAAGTGTTTGCATAAAAATTCTTTTGTTGAAATCCCTTAAAGAGATACCTATTTATGCAAAAATAGTAAAGGAATTATGCTTAACGAAGTCAAGAAGAAAGAAGAATGAACCACCCACCATTCAATTCATTGAAAAATCTGTAGACTTGATGTCTGGACAGATCTTTGTAGATAAATATGTAGATACCAGTAATCCCATTGTCTTTGTGTATATTAATGGGATTTGTGTTCTGAATACTTTAATTGACCTTAGAGAAGCCATTAACATTATGATCATACAAACCATGGAGCAATTGAATTTTGCTAACCTTCATCCAACTCCTATCATCCTTGAACTAGCTAATAAATCCAAGATAAAACTAGAAGGAGTAGTAATGTTGTTATTGTCTCTTTGGATTCATGGGAGTATCATGTAGACTTCATGGTCTTACATTCCAAGTCTCCTTCTAGAGGACATCTTGTAATCTTTGGTAGGTTATGGCTTGCTACCGCATACACTTTTATAGGTTGTGAATTCATAAACATGTTTTTTTCACATGGGGATTCAGTGAAACAAGTTACCTTATACCCACCTACAAAATATCTCACTAAGTTGGAAAATATTTTGTGGTATGATAATGCAGACAGTGAGAAGAAATTTGTACAACTAGTCTTTACAGTAGATCAAGGAATCAATTTTAAGGGAGATATAGAGGAAAACCAAATCAACACTTTTCTCTACAATTCAAATTTTACATAGAATTCTGATTTGTTTTCTCTTTCATTAGATTAGATCTTTGAGGTTGATGTGTAAGAAACTAGTGATCTAACAAGCCTATATTCATTTTGCAACATTGTAGAAACCACCATGCAGAAAACATAGTGTTATAACATATAAATTCTTAGCAGGAAAATTTAATCCAAGTCTTATGAGAACAAACAAAATCTTTCGCATGGGACTACCATGATATGAAAGGTATATACCCTAACACTTGCTCTCATCATATTTATACTCAAAGTGATGCCCATCCTATTAGGCAACCCCAAAGGCGCATGAACCCAACCCTTAAAGAAGTAGTCAAAGATGAATTGCAAAAACTTCTTGATGCCAAATTTATCTATCCAATTTTCAATAGTAGATGGGTCTCACCTATTTTAATAGTCCCTCGAACGATAAATGGAGAATTTATGTGGATTACCAAGAGTTGTACAAAGCCACCATGAAGGACTATTTCCCTCTTCCTTTCATCGACCAAGTTCTAGACACCCTAGCGAGAAATAAGTATTTTTCATTTTTGGACAGTTTTAGTGGCTATAACCAAATACAGATTGCACCGGAGGATCAAGACACAACTACATTCACAGGCCCATGGGGGATATTCCCTTACCAATGGTTACCCTTCGGATTATGCAATGCTCCGACATAATCCAAAGAGCAGTGCTAGGAATATTTTCAGACTTAATCCATGACTGTGTCGAAGTGTATATAGACGACTTTACTATGTATAGTGACTCATTTGAGGGAGCATTAGAGAACCTCAGGAAATACTTAAATAGATGCCAAGAAACCAACCTTTCTTTAAGTCATGAGAATGTTGCATGTTGCTAACCAAAGGTGTTGTTCTTGGACATATTATCTCTTCCACAGGGATTGAGGTAGATCCGACAAAAATAGAAGTACTCTCAAAGCTCCCAATGCCCACCAATCTGAAAGAGGTAAGAAGTTTTCTTGGTTATGCTAGTTATTATAGAATATTTATAGAGAATTTCACAAAGATTGTTGCACCATTGTTTAAGTTAATTTCTAAAGATGCTTAATTTTCTTAGAATGCTCTATGTCAACATGCATTTGAGACTTTAAAAAAAATCTTTCTGCAACACCCTTTCTAAGGGGATCAAATTGGTCCCTTCCATTTCACATTTCCACAGATGCCTCTAACACCGCTCTTGGAGCTATCTTAGGGAAGAAAGAAAACTAGTCCTATTATGTCATCTACTTTGTTAGTAAGAACCTCACATCTGCTGAACTTAATTATACTGGCACTAAAAATGAGTTTTTAGCAGTTGTCCATGCGATAAACAAGTTTAGGCATTATATTGTTGGTTATGAAGTATTCATTCACACTAATCATTCTGCCATTCGCTACTCAATGAACAAAACAATCACTAGTGGTAGGATTACTAGATGGTTCTTGTTGTTGCAGGAATTCAATATCACCACTGTAGATCAACCCGGTAAGGAAAATCTAGCTACAAATTTCCTTTCTAATATACATAACAAAGGTGAAATCACTCATGTAGATGATGGCTTTCTGAACGAACATTTATTAGTTGTATCCACTCACTCTCCGTGGTTTGCATATATCACCAACTATTTGGCTACTGGAAGGTTGCCTCAACATTTGTCATCCAGGGAGAAACAAAACGTTGTCAGGTTAAGTGATACCTACTCATGGGTTGGTGGCAATATTTTTCGCACCAGACCAAATCTCATCATATGAAGATGTGTCTGACAAGACAAAATGTTTGATATCTTAAAGGCATGCCATGATGAACCATGTGGGGGGAACTTATTTGACAAAAGGACAACTTATAAGGTATTGCACTTGGGTTACTATTGGCCCACCCTTTTCAAGGACACTAAGAAGTACGTGAAGAGCTATGACAATTGTCAAAGAATGGGTTGACCAGTTCATGCTGATGAGATGCCCTTGCACCCTTAGGTACTTATGAGGATATTTGCACTCGATTTGGTGTGCCTAGATAAATTGTCACACATCAAAGGATGCAATTCACGACAAATCTCATCCAATATATCACCCAATAGTACCAAATTAAGCATTGGACTTCTTTGTACCATCTGCAAGCTAATGGACATGTATAATCCATCAATAAAGTCCTAGAATCCATTTTGACAAAGACTGTTAATATTCATCATAGAGACTGAGCATATCAACTACTTGAAGCATTGTGGGCTCATGGGCATATAGAACTACTTGGAGGAGCACTTCCAGATTCACACCCTATGAGTCGATTTACAGAAATCAAGTCCTTCTCCCCATAAAGTTTCAAATCAAAACTTTCAAGACAATAGCTCAATTGGGAATGAACATATCGGATGCACAACAACAAAGGATAGTACAACTCAATCAATTATATGAGATCAGACACGATGCCATTCAACAAACTGCCCTTGTTCAACAACAAAGAAAGAGATGGCACGATAAATTCATCAGAAAGGAGCAGTTCAAACCCAGTGATTGGGATATCCTTTTTTATTCCAAGTTCAAAATTTTCAAAGGGAAGCTTTCCACCCATTGGTTGGGGCCTTATGATATAGAAATGGTTTTTGAGAAAGGGCCAGTCTGGATTAATACAATTGATAAAGATCAAGTCTCCTTTTAGTAAATGGTCATAGATTGAGGTTGCATCACAAACCTATGTCCAAAGATGAGTTTATTGTAGATGTATTTTAGAAAAATGAGATGGAAGTGGTAAGTGAGGAGGGAAACCTCCCCACTCCTTCTCCTCCTTCTTGATTATTTGGCGCATGCATGCATGAATTATGTTTGAAAACTGGATTTCTGGCGGGCAGAGTTCACATTTATGCATCATGTTGTCAATTCAATTTTTCAAATTATGGTTCTTCAAAATAATTTTTTTTTATGCTCACGTTAGATGATGTGGGATTCAGTAAGGTCCTCCTTCTAACGAGTCTTGTCCCATCGACTTCAACACATTATCTGGGTTCGAGACTAGAGATTTTTATAGTACCTTATAGCTTGCATGCATTAATGGTAGATTTCCTTGTTGACAATAGTAGGAATGCACCAATGTCTCCTGATTTTCACACTCTACAGGTGACTTGACTCCAACTCATTCATTCATACCTATCAGAGTGTACTATGGTACCTTGACACTCATTGTCATCAATGGTTAGTTGTCTTGTGTTGGTTAACAAAATACATCAATGGTTGGTAATCCAACGAATTTTTCTCATGTTTGACTTTGACACATTAATTCACATGACAAAAATTGTACCATGGGTTTGGAATGCTTGAAGACTCTATGGTTTCACCTTATGTACAACTGGTGCAACCTTTTGATTTCTTTTGCAAACAAAAGGGGTAGGTCAATTGTTGGTGTAAGCAGGGCATATTATTTCAAAGAGAGAAAGTCTATGTGAAGTTACAATAGAGATTGTTTCAGCCTTGCAGAGGAATATCTCATTACATAGCTTGAGATTACTGCCTCTATTTATTCATCCATACAAAATTCCATTTTTCTCGCTGCATTTAGATTCTTTAGGGGATCAACCCCTCCTCTTTAGAGTTCAAAATTCATCATCAATAGTCATATTTCAGACATCTACAAAGAGTATACACTCTTCCATGTAGCAAATTATCATTTTCAGATTTTCGGTAGCACGTTCACTGTTTGCTACCGGAATTCTCAGTTTTACAATCCAAGTTCCTTCAATGATCTTTAGCAAATTTATTTTCATATTCCTGCAGTCAAATATTTAGTATGTGTCTCTCTCATATCATCATCCACAAAGGTAGTTGGGTAAGCAATCTATATTTCTATGTGGTCATCTAACTTGGGAATTCATGCACATTGAACTCTTGAAGCTTTTTCCTTTCACATCTCACTTTATTATCCCTTTCACATTCCATCTAACCTCCCTTGATTATTTTGTCCATCCAGCATTACCTTTTTCATTTGGCATTGTTAAAAGATTGGGGAAACTTCAGGGTAAGACAAACCTTTTCCACTCAAGTCTTATATTGAATGTTGAATTCCTTAACAAAAGCATCATTCCAATTTCCCTTGTTTTTTATACATCACGAGGAACAAAAAAATCTCTTATTAACTACAATCTAACCATGCTAGATCCTTAAGTCTTGTTCCTCCTTGCCTCACTAAAATAAAAAGACAAAAGATAAAAATAAAAGATATATATAAAGAAAAGAAAAAGAAGATTGAAAAAAGAAGAGTTCTGAAAGAAGAAGGCAAGAAGCAATCATGCCACGTGGGGAAATGAAGACAAGAAGTAATCATGTCACATGGGGAAACGAAGGCTACACATCATGGCCCAGACATCATTCATCCATATCTCTGTTGCATGAGGAAATGCAAGGACTTGAGTGTGGGGGGATGTTGAACCTTGGTTTTAACATGTTTTTTCAATGACCATTTCACTTATTATATTTCATTTCTCTTTTATCCTTTTTGCAATTAACATTTATATCACCATATATCACCCATATTGTTCATTTCCACTTTAGACCTACTTCATGAGGTATATGATCATGATTTTAATATTTTCCCATGTTTTGATGGTTTGCTTAGGGTAGATTTTGTGATTTCCTAACTATTTGCAAAAGTCTTGTTGTTCTTGTGGCATTTTTCAGAATTCTGGTAGCGTTCACCTTCATAATTCTGGTAGCAAACATCTTTAGAAATCTGATAATGCTTCCATGTTCTAAATGGTTGTGCTTCTTGATGGCGAATTCAAGCATATGGGTTTTGTTGGGAATGACGTTGTCGAGATTCTATGTTGCTCAATCAGACCCAATGGTCATCAAGCAAGGCGTTGAGCTATGGTCAAAGTCATGGTCAACCTACATTGTTTTTCCACGAACTGATCTTATTTTGTGGAACAAACGCCCAAGTTAGACGCCCACAGCTCCCACGACGATTCTGCAGGAAAACCAACACCCTTTATTTGTCATTGAGCCAACAAGACGCAACCACTTCTGTCTTAACTCGGTAAAACACCAAACAATGTGATAGTGGCATGATCTTCTTGTTGAGTGGATGAATCTCTAATTGTAATGTTTTCCTTTTGCAATTTGAAGGTTGTAAACATAAATATGAGAGACACCAACATTATAAAATGTTGTAGGTTGGATTGGCTGATTATTATTTTGGTTGGAATCCTTGTTGCGCAAGGTCTGTAAACAATTATTTGTAATTTCCCATTTGGATGCTAAAATAAAGGACTTTTTGTTGTAGACCTCCACTAGTGCACCATAGTCTTCTTGTAGAGTGTGCTAGAAGAGGCAGGTCCCCCTCTCTACAATATACCCTGCGTATTTATATTTGTGTAGGTGTAATTCTTGTTTGCTTTTTATAGGGTTAATTGTATAGATCAAGTGTGTTGTTATTTCAATTTGTATCTTTGAAATCGATATTTAAATTGTCTTTACCTTCGTTTGTTTACACATTCAATTTATTTCTGCCTTTACTCATATTCATCAATGCTTTCAATTACCAGCATAAAGAGCAGGTGTGCACACATAATTTTGGTAGTGTGTATGTTTGTTTATTAGCAACAGTCTTAGTGTTGTTAACACTTGAATCTCAAGAAACTGAAAAGTCACAAGACTTGAATATACAACCACGAGATTTGTTGGATTTAAATTTAACATTGTGGTTTCAATTTATTTCCTATTTTAGTTTTATAACACTACATTAATTAATTAAGTTAATGAGCAAGTTAACTGGATTATTCGACATCTGAACAAAAAGGGTGTAATCAATTAGTTAAAGAATAGAGCATACTCATGCACTTGATTTCGATTTTTGGAAATGATTTGTTTAACAAAGTGTTTTTGAATGTAGAAATGATAGCTTAAAGTTTCCTTACCTAGTCCTGCATATATTTTTCCAACACCTCATAAGCTTGCGAGCATCCAGATTGATAATTTAATGTACATCAATTTAAGCAATTAAATTGACACACACCATAAAGACAACAACCCCCTTCCTTACCTTCCCCACTCAGCTTATGCCATGCATCCCATCGACATAGCTCATTTGTCTCACTATAATTGGATACCATCCAAGACATATTCTAATCCTTCGTTACATCTAGTGAAGGGTCCATATATAATGTACAGTTGTTGCATTCCTTTTTTTAGCACTCTCATGCCATGGGATCCATTGTAGGTGCACATAATATCATAGAAGGCATCATTTTTTCATGCATCTTTGTTGGTCCCACTTTAGGTATATTCTCTACACCAACATATAGGTTTAGGTGCACCCTCTAATATGATGCATTTTGACCTTTTATAGCACTTTGAATTTTCCATAGGTTCCAATCCATCCAAGTGAATTGCCTCACCACTTTGAGCTACATACACATGCTTATCATATGATAGAATTCTTCCTCAAATGGGTTTCCCTAGTTTAGTGTATTTTTCATCTTGGAACCCATTCTACTCATTTACCTTAGGATCGAGAGTCCATGTAGTCCACTTTACATTAAGAATGTCATGCTTCACTCTTACCAATTATTGACCTCTACCCCCCATAGACTCCCAAGCGGTTACCATTGGTTTTATGCTCTACTTCTCGCTATGTTGATAAACTCGTTGCCTCACTTCATTTATGTGCTAAATCCCCCTCTAAATCCAACCCTTCATTCACCCATTCTAAGTAGATCCACGCAAAGTGCCCACCCTTGTTGCATCCATCTGTAATCCAATTCCCTACACATTGTTTGGAACCACTTGGTCACATATGGCACCCTTCTCATTGTAACATATTGATTATTTTATTCTTTATAAAAAGAAAAACCCAAAAACATCTAATGTAAAACCACCAAATTCTAATAACATCGAAAAATAAAAATAAAAACAAAATGAGGGAAATAAATTAAGTTCTTCTCACTACCTCAAGTTTTGCACGATGATACATATCACTACTAGTTCAAGCAACAATTAATGTTTCCCTTTTTTGGAGCATGTGTATTGAGTCATACATGTATGTACGTTAAAACATATCCCATTGGTTTTTTCATCCCACTTGTGCCATCTAGTTAATGCCATCACCACCATTCCTAAAATTTTCACTTACCATCCATTTGACCTCAACACTCTGACCCCTGAGTTTTGCTCATGTCATCAACTTGCCTTTGTTTGCATGGTCTTTGATACAACTCCATCACTACTCTTCCTCAAGTCCTTACTTTGAATTTGGTAGAGTCATCTTATTTAATTTATGGTTGTTTCCCATGTCAACTGCCATTTATGCTTCATCTAAGGGAAGTCTCGTGTCCCATGCTCGKCATGGCCTCACCACATTGTGTTAAGTCCAAGCCCCATTTCATCTATTAATGTTCATTGTACCTCACATTGGTTTATATGGAAGCATCATTGCTTGTTATCCAATGGATCTGCCCCTATCAACCATAAGAATYTTACTCTAGGGGTTTGATTTAGAGGTCCAATACCCTGGTTACCATTTACATCATTGTCATTTTACCTCATAGGCAACAATGGATATACATCATTTATCCATGTTTGCATGGTTTCTACCATTGTTTGACTTCAAAACATCCATTCACACCACATTGGTACATACTAGTACCTTGGTACTCATTATCATTATTAGTGGGATACCTTGCATCTAGAAATGGTTTCCATCATCGATTACTAATTGTATGGTTTCTCCCATGCTCGACCACATCTCATTATTGCATCATAGAGATTCATACATTGGCATGCCACTATTCCAGATCTAGTTGAAGACCAATGACATATATTGTTCTTTTTTGGCATTTTCTCTTAGCCCCTAGTTGAGATTTCCTCATCTTTCAACATGTTATGGGTTCTCTTACAATGCACCTCCTTTGTTGCAATTTTATGCCCCCGATGGAGACATTGTTCCATCTCACATTTCAAGTAAAATAAACATTCATTTTCAGGCGTATTATGGCTTGGCTTCATATGTACCATCTTATATAGCCACGGTCCCACATTATATTGACTTGACTATTATACAAGCATGGGTACATCCACCTCGTTTGTAAAAATATTGTATGCATGCATCACCTAACATATATTTTTTTGTAGGTAGCCTCCTTCTCTCTCCATTAGAGTTCTCTCTTGAGTTTAAGCTCTCTCTCCCTTAGTACTTGTAACAAAAACACGTCTATTTTGACTATATGATGTTCTCCTAACTTCACACACCAGGGGGAATTTGTTATCACACCAATTTCATCCACCTATGACACTCATGTGATTTTAGATTAATCCATCATAAAATCAACATCAACCACACATAATACACTCAAAACCATGGAGGATGGGCTAATCATGCACCAAAGGCATAAGTTAATATTTAAGTTTGATCAAAAGGAGAACTATGCAACCTCTTAGTTCATGGGGCACATAGCCATACAAGCAAATCTTTGGTACCCATGTAGTCTTTGTAGTCGTGTAATTCATGCAAATTATATGGGTCATTGAATGCCAAGGTCACTTCAAGAGCTTGTTGGATAAAGGGAAGTCGATAACAATCAAAAATCCTTCTTGAATTGCATGGTACAAGACTATCCTTGATTTAAATGCAAGCACATGGGTAAGGCATGGGCCAAAATTTGACTCAAAACTCCATTTCCCTCCATTTCACTTCCATGAAAATCTATAAATGAGAGATCCCATCCTCCATTTTCAAGAATGTTATTTGTGCTAACGTTATGTTACCAAGATCGTGCCTAAGTTTGAGAATGCCCTTGCTTACATTCACCATTCTTGAGTTTTCTTAGCTTCATCCTATCCAATTTCCCCCTTAAAGTGTCCATAGCACAAGGGGAAGTTCTGCCATATTAGGAGGAAGCCAAGAACCCTTCACAAAGATAACTTGGAATTCACTTTTTCAAGACTCCCCATGTGTGATACAATTAATGTTTTATTGCTTTTTCATTGGATAGTACAAGAGCTTCTCTTCTCCCCCACCCCTCAAAGAGTTTTTTGTTCATTTGAATTCTTATTTCAATGAATGCTTTGTTAGTATACATGCCTAGATGATAAAATTTATAGAGTATATTTATTGTTCACATACTCATTTGTCTACATCAACCCTTCAACCAATTGGAAAAGCTATTTTGGTTCACTCATACAACCAAAAAGCCTCAAGCAAAACTGTATTCAAACATTTTAAATTTTCAACACTGATTTATCATAAAAAGTAGTAGGACATGTAGGGTGATCACATTGTATATCTTGGTGTACATTTGAAAAATAACAAATATAAATATATTAGAACATTCTTGACACCATAACAATATATATGCTTATATATGTTTTTAAAAGTTTTATTTTAAGAAAATTCAAATCCTTCCATGAAAATTTTCAGATGGTTTTAATTTTAAGATGGTTTTAAACTGTGACAACTTAAATTATGCTAAATAAATTATCAATGTTTTGGGTAATCAATAATATAAGTTTTGGGTAATCTAATTCAAAATACATCATCAACAATAATTGTTCCAAGTATTCCCATCCAAATTCTATCAATAATGATAGTTTTTGACAATTCAATCGAAACTAATCGATAAAGTTGATTTGTGATTATCAAAGTAAACACTCATCATTATCATTATTATTATAAAAAATATATCTGAAAATATAATCTATAAAGAAAAAGTTTTGAAATAAATACCAACATAACCCTGAAATGAGGTTGAGGAAACGTCTAAGTGAATTCAAATTGTTAGCCTCAATCCAATCAAACAAGGCAATCAAAACATAACCCTGAAATGAGGTTGAGGAAACGTCGAAGTGAATTCAAATTGTTAGCCTCAATCCAATCAAACAAGGCAATCAAACCTATCTATGATAAATTGAACTGAAATCTATTTTAAATTGAAATCTATTTTAAATTGGACTGTATTTTTTGTGCACAAACTTTGTTTTTAGAAAGCCATATCATATTATATTTTCAATTCAATCATTTGTAAATTGGACTGTATTTTGTATTTTCTGTGAACAAGCTTGTTTGATAGCAACATATCCATGACTCGGTGAATGAGATTCATAATTCTTCACAAATCGAATATTATTTTCACTACGCAACATATATGTATCAATTGGCGAAGAGATGGAGAGATTCAGATAGAAATATGTCTACCAACTGGGAAAGAGATTCAAAGATTCAGATAGAAACGACATGTTCAAAACCCGCAATCAACAATGTGTGCATCCCCCCACCCTGTGCTCGCCTGAAACCCAACTTTCCCTCCCGCCGTACCCCATCCACCTACTCCTTCGCCTCCTCTCCCTCTCAACAAGCCCCGTGGCCCATGCTAGCAACAACTGGCTCAGAATCAGCACTCAAAAACGCATGCACCAAGAATCAACGTGGTAGAATCTAGACGAATGAATGGTCGTCGAACGGATCTGAGCAGACGGAAGGGTTTGAGACGTCAAATCTAAACATCCGCTTCTATAAGAGGTTATTATGCTGCCATCAATGGTGGAGACGCTTCCAATGGTCGTCTAACAAGATGAACGGCTACATATTTCTTAGAAGTCACATCGGAGGATCGATTGCTGTGGGGAAACGCCTTACGCGTAATTAAGATAGCTAAACTAGCACAGCCACTCAAGACCGTGGTTGATGAACGTCGAAAGGGGCGGATAGAAAATGAAACGTACAGCCAGAAAATGAAACTCACAACCAGAAAATGAGCGTCTACAGTCAGCACAGTCAGCGTGCTAAATCCAAAGTTTAATCATTTAAACGTGACAATCATATAGTGGTACAGTAATTTCTTAATATAATTATGTAAATGTTAAAAGGTAAACAGGGTAACGGATGCATTAAAAAATACAAGGAAGTTATGAAGAGGAAATCACATTCATTGATTTGGGAGGACAACTAAGAATATGCCAACATCTTCAATTGTTAGCCATCATATTAGAATTTTAGATTAAAAAGTGATTAATTGTGTTCATTGTCAATAGGTGTACGCCTTTTCGACGTAAATATAATTTTTCAAATATATCTTTACACTTATTAACTTATAAAATTAATTTTTTTGATTGAAATTTTTATTTTTCTATTATTTTATTATTAAAATAAAAGAAAAATAAAGTAATTGAAAAGATCTATTTAAAAACATTGACCTTGTTCTTGTTTTTTTTTTTTTGGGGGGGGGGGTCACATAAATGTGTACTAGATCATAATTTTTTGTTGTTTAAATTGTATTTCCTAATCCAAAAATGAATTTAGGTTGTTGAAAAATCCTTGGATCACTAGGATTATAAAAAATTAACCACTCAAATCTACAGATCTAACAAATTCTCGCCATATCATGCGAAAACGTAAAACAGTTAGACTAAGGCAAAAACATTTAACTATTAATGTTAATATTGATAATCCTAATGAACGATGTATGTAGCATCTTGGAAACCGTACGGTGTCAATCTCCTTTGATATTCTCCAACCAAAAAAAAGAGAGCTTGCATTAAAAATGAATAAAATAGATAATAATAACTATAACGATCTAGTTACTAATGCAATGTCTTGTACAGGGCAGAGTTTGTTTATCCTTAAAACTACCATGACGATCATTAGGGTTTTGCTTCTCTTGCGCATTGGCGTTTCCTTTCTCCTGTTCGTGAGTGCCTTGCTTTTGGTGCTTAGGTTTTCCATCATGTGCAATGGTGTGTCGCTTCTCTTGATCATCAATGTCATGTTTTTTTTGCTCAGAGATACCATCGAGGTCACTGGAATTTTGCTTATGTTGCTCAATGGAGCTATGCTTCATTTTTTGATCTTGTAAATTCTTGCTTCCCAGACTTTCTCGTGGATGGGCTTCTTTCTTTCCACTGCCCTCCTTCGCCTCCCCATCTTCTATGTTTCCACTGTCATCAAATGAGCAGTTGTGATGACAAATGGGACATATTGTGCTACTATTATTGCCATCACTACCACCATAATGAGGATCTATAATATACAATTGAAGGGGAGTTGCATTGGGAGGCAGATCAACATATAGCTCTGCAAGACAATTCCCATTGGAGTAAAAACGAAAGAGGAAGGCAGGAGAACACAATTGGTAATTCAAATTTTGGACATAAGAGTCGTCGACGACATGCACAGTGTCCAGGTGATTGGTTAAAGCATTAATTAATTGGTTTAAATAAGCACGACCATAAGAGTAATTGCCCGAACCATCCCCAATGTCGAAATAAGAATCATCCTAAGTCGGCGGATGGCCATGGTGGCCTTCACCATCGCTATTATGGTTATCGTAATCTCCACAGACATAATCCTCATAATTATCACCATCTCCATAACCATAATTTTCATCAGTATCATCATGATCATAAACTTCTATTTCAATCTATAATCCTCATAATTATCACCATATCCATAACCATAATCTTCATCAGTATCATCATCATCATAAACTTCTACTTCAATCGGTATGCTTCAACAAAGCTTACTCGGTGAAAACACCTATCCATGAATCTCGATAACACCTCTCCTGGAGTTACCAGTGCATGGATAGCAAGTGGCAGAAAACAATGTTACCTATCCATGAATCTTGATAACACTTGTCATGGAGTTACCAGTGCATGGATAACAAGTGGCAGAAAACAATGTTACATGCGTAGCATTCTTTTGCCCATCCCGCAGCCGTATCTGGTATCCATGCTCGGTGACTTCTTCCAGGCCAGAGCAGACGGTCAACAACAAGTGACATTGGTGTTGCAAGAATTGCAAGAACCAAAGTTCTTTCCCATGAACCCCTCTGTGTTCCGCTGGACTCAAGACGTGGTTGAGCACGACTGATGACCAGAGGTTTCTTGCTTGAAATATGCATTCATGGGATGGGAGAGAGCCTGATATAATACGTAACAAGAAGGTATACATGATTTCAAGAGAGAGGGGGCCGCCCTGCTGCTGTTTTCAATGATGTATCTTCACAATGTTGTTTTCAATGACGTTGATTCCTACTCAGATCTAGACACAGTGTAGTTTCATATATATGTTCACTCGGAAAAGTCATAGTGGTATGCCCATCTAATTCTCTCTCCCATTAATTGAAACAAATATTTCCATTTCAATTCTTGGATTGATCTGATTAGGTTATGTTTATTTCCTTCCTAAGCCTACAAGTTTGACATATATGCAGGAAATTCAAGTTGGAATGGGGCCTTGTGGGGAGTTGAGGTATCCCTCATATCCTGAAAGCAATGGCACCTGGCACTTCCATGGGATTGGGGAATTTTATTGCTATGACAAGGTAAGTCAGCTTTAGTTTTCTTAAACAATGGGAATTTCAAATCTGTGAAACAAATAGAAGATTCCAATATTTTTATTTATGGACTCCTTAAAACTGTAACCACCTAAATGTTTGAAATCCAATTTTTGTACAGTACATGAAGGCGTACTTAAGATCCTGTGCAGAGGCCATTGGGAAGGGTGACTGGGGGCGAGACTACCCTCGCAATTCAAGGAATTATAACTAGTTTCCGAAAGACACTGGCTTCTTTAGGAGGGAAGGAGCATGGGACACCAATTATGGCAGATTTTTCCTCAAATGGTATTAAGAGATTCTACTTGCTCATGGTGACATAATGCTAAGTGTTGCAAAGGGAAATTTCAGGGGCAACGATGCAAAATTATCTGGAAAATTTGCAGGGATCCACTGACACTACGAATCAAAATCTCACGCTGTAGAGTTGACTACAGGGTACTATAACACTGGACAAAGCGATGTGTATCTTCCCATTGCTCGTCTGTTTAAGAAACACATAGTTGTTCTCAACTTCACCTACCTTGAGATGAAAGATCAGGAGCAACCACAACATGCACAGTGTAGTCCAGAGGGGCTTCTAGATGTGGACGACGACGCTACCTCGATTGTGAAACTTCCCACAATATTCTCGTTCGAAGTCTCGATTATAACGCATTCCTCTACTCTGGAGTTTGATACAGCCCCTCTCGAGAGCTCTGATTACAATTTCCATGTCCCGCTGGGAGGCTTGAAAGGACCACGCATCGTCCTGGTCATTGGGCATATCTGAGGGCTTGAAGCGCCAGGCAGCCAAGGCTTGTTCCCTCAATACACTTATGCTTCTAGATGGCATTGACAACTTTAGGTTCGATCTTGTGACCTCCTCCAATTTGAGGTTTAACATGTAATAAATGGGCTTGACTAGTAGACAATGGTGACAACTGTGCAACTTGAGGAGAACATACCAGCTTGACCAGTAGACAACAACGCCAATGAGAGGCAACCAGAGGAGAAGGGTTTAACGTGTAATAGACCGACTTGACCAGTAGACAAGGACAAATGACATTCATCTATATGTTGTTGAGACGACAAAAATTAGAGAAAACCTCTCCCTTAAAGAATGCCTTCGATGTAATTAAAGAGGAATATGTTTCATGTTCAAAGTTATGGGAAGAAAAAAGAAGGTTAGAGCTAAGTTTTAGAGATTGAAAAAATGTATGATGGTTTATTTATAATGTTTTTTTAATAAGTTTAATAGAAATATAATGTTATAATTAGTTAAAAAATGGGTTTAACAAATTTTAGAAATTTTTTTGTTAAAGTTTTGCAAAGTTTTAATATAGTGTTGATTATTAATATAAACAATATATGGTATATATTAACTATTTTTGTATTGAGAAAAGAGAATAATATATAATATTTTAGTATAAATGAAATATTTTATTTATGTGTTTTAATAATACAATGAGAATAATATTTAATATTTTAGTATAAATAAAATATCGTATTTATATGTTTTAATAATACAATTTGAGTGGGTCTAATGGTTAAGAACATGTGTTTCCTCCTAAGAGGTCATAAGTTCAAATTCACAGGGGGTAGGGTATGTATACTTCCCTAGACTTTAGCAGTCAAATCGATGCATCTCATACACCAATTTGGTGTCTGCCTTCGCTGTGATCTTAAAATTAAATTATTATTATTAAATTAAAATTTAAAAAAAAGTTGAAATTCGTAATATACAAAAGAAAATTAAAAAAAAAACAATACTATATAATATTAATATTCAAGGAAGAAATAAATTAGTATATATTTAACTTAATATTGGTTCTTTTCATTATTGGGAAGTTTGCACTTTAATGTTTTTTTGATTCATATTGATGCTTAATAGATTTGAGGTTAAGATGGATATAGGCTAGTATAAAAAAATTTGGATGACAACACATGCACTATGAGTTAAATCAAAACTAAGGATGCTTCTTAATTAAAACCATCTCTTAGGCATGCAATAATATTGAATGTAGTCCAAGTAGCACATATCCATAAATAACAATATAGTTGGTCCTTTAATATACATAACCAAAAATACAAATGTCAACAAACATAACTTAGCAACTAATGGGATGGGCCCGCTTCAGGTGGGAGGCCATTATTGTCCTTGGGGTGCCCCCCCAACCATCATTTGTTGGGTTTAGATCTAGTATTGTATGCCCTTGACCTTCATTACCCCTGCTTAGGGTCCTCGGGAGGCTTCTCTATCTCATAAATGGAAATGATAAGCTACACAAACTTATCATTTTAGCACTGCAACATCAGAGATTAAATGTGGTAACATTCCCTCCTTTCTTGAGTAACGTGACCAACTCCGTGTTGTGAGCTTTTGTTAAGCCTCTAATATTACATAGAACAAAACAAATAGGTTGGAGAGTCCAC
The DNA here is from genome assembly GCA_010110895.2 of Picea sitchensis. Classification (NCBI taxonomy): domain Eukaryota; kingdom Viridiplantae; phylum Streptophyta; class Pinopsida; order Pinales; family Pinaceae; genus Picea; species Picea sitchensis. The sequence continues at coordinate 145,130 of SNQJ01S0016438.1, read as the reverse complement.
AGGTGGCTCCTTGCTCAAAGTGCAGGGTGCAACCCTTAATACTCCAAAAGATGAAGCATATGTGCCACATCCAACTTGATATTATAAACCTATACAATATGTTACCTATATAAATCTACACAAATTATAACACTGACATATTGGGGAAAAATTTCAATACAATGGGCTTGGATGACACTATTCCATCTACCAAAAAAAACATTTCAATTTTGATTAATTGTCATGTTGCGCATAACTCAATGACCATGGAAGTTTCTATCCTAAAAGAGTAACCTTTAAGGATATGGAAGCGAGTAAGAGTTAACCATCACATTTATTGATCAAATCTCATGCAAACTTGGAAACTGCATAATACTAAAAAAAAAATATTTCAAGTTTTGAGGTCTATCACATAATTAGAGTGAATATAGATATTGTTGTGCATGGGGTGAAGTTGCTCTTGATCTACTGCATGAGTCAATGTAGAATTTGCCCTCACTATCAGTGCAACGTGGACCTACGAATGCAACATCGCCATACTACTCCAAATGCAATATCATACCATTGCACAAGTAAATGTCGTGCACCATTACCTTATATTACATTTATCCTTTTCCATATTAGACTATCAAATTCTAGGATCACTTTCAACCTATCGTTGTAATAATCATCATCCAAATAACATTATCACTAGATTATTATAAATATGCAGTAAATGTTATTGTACTTGTAAACATGGATGATTTTAAGGATGGAAATTTATTTTAAAATGTATAAATTTTTGCGAATCTTACTTATCCTTCATATGTCAATTATAAATGTTTGGCGATATTTTTGAAAAAATATTAAGATTTCTAAGGATTTTATATCGTTTTTATAAAATTTTGGCTATTTTTAAGGTAAAATAATTTTATTCTATAGAATTTGGGTGAATCATTTTTAAAATAGCGAATCTCATTTTTGGAAAAACCATGGAAAATTAGCCCATGAGCTAAATTTAGCCCCTAAAATCATCCATGCTTGTAAATATACCTAGTGATATAATGTACTTAATGTACAAGCACACACCACTTAGCATGAAGAATGAGAGGTTTCTTATCACTGCTTCAAACATTAATGAATGCCATTAAAGGCCCAAAAGAGGTTGGGCTAAATATGTAGTATCTTGGTTAAACCATTGGACGGATACTAAAGGAGGATGCCCTCCAAGATCAACACTATTAAAGCACCATCACAACTAAGTTTAAAAAGAAAAAGTGGAGGGATAAACCTATCATTGTAATAATCATCATCCAAATAACATTATCACTATATTATTATAAATATGCAATAAATGTTATTGTACTTGTATTGTAAATATGCCTAGTGATATAATGTACTTAATGTACAAGCACACACCACTTAGCATGAAGAATGAGAGGTTTCTTATCACTGCTTCAAACATTAATGAATGCCATTCAAGGCTCAAAAGAGGTTGGATTAAATATGTAGTATCTTGGTTAAACCATTGGATGGATATTAAAGGAGGATGCCCTCCAAGATCAACACTATTAAAATACCATCACGACTAAGTTTAAAAAGAAAAAATGGAGAGATAAAGAGATTAAAAATAAAGAACATCTAATTAAATACAAAGAAATCATTAACCATAAATTATAAAATTAAAACTATCTTTTTATTGTTGCCAAAGCAATAAAAAAAATTACAAAGATAAGAAGAGCTTCATAGTGAAATAAACATTAAACAAAACCTAAAACATTATGACATCAAAGAATTTATAATATCAATTTGCAAAACTAATAAAATAGCTTAAAATACACAACTTAAATTTTTTTTAAATCTAATTTAAAAAAAATTATAATAAAATTGAATTACATAACTTATTTTATTTTATTTTTTTAAGTAAAAAAGGGGTGTTACCTACTATATTAAGTTGACAAAAATACAAAGAGATATATCTTTACTGTTGCCACCAAATGTACTGCCATTTTACCGGAAACCAGCACAGTTTGGGGCACGTGTAGCATGTCTAGGAAGATAAGCCAAAATACTGTTTCGCCATCTATCCTGCCCGAAGGAAACTAGGATAGAAGGCAATAGATCGTCTTAACTCTGAACAACAAGATTGAAAACCAGAATAAAAAAAGACAAGCTCAAATACCCGGTGACCTGTCGCCCTTGTCCTCCTGACACGCGGATTTGGCCTGAATGACAAACGGTTGTGCGCACGTTGGGCATTTTCATTTTGCTGGAGCGTTGGAGTAAGCGTCCAGGAGCAGGTCCAAGCGTTGTCCCATGAGGAGGGCTCTGTGCTCCTGGTCTGCCATTTGGCCTCGGAGTTCGAACACTAGATCCATGTGTGCTGCGCGAAGGAGTGGAGCATGCATTTCGTTTGTTGCTGCCTCGCTTGAGGTTCCTTTCTCCGCTTCGGCTCTGGCCTCGTTCTTTTCCATGGCGACGATGTTTGTGTGGTGCACCATTACTGCACAGGTCCTTTTCAAGACCTCGTCCTCGTATGGCACCTCCTTGACATAGCAAGTTGGGAAGTCCTCACAGAGCCTCCCCCTTTTCGTGTTTGTTGCTTGAGGCTTTAGGGCATTCACGATGTTATCTTCTTCGGTTGGGAGATCTTCTTCGAGCTTTTCCCTCAAGTTGCTTCCAGCTTGTGTTTCAGGCTCATTTGCAGGAATTTCTACTTGCTTAGTGTCTGTGGGCTGCCAATTGTCTAGAGCCGGTGGGGTCTGAGCTCTATTCTCCATTGCAAACTCAATTTCGGTGGCATGGAGTGCAAGACGGGCGACTCTCGCTCTTTGCCGAAGGATAGAATTTGCCAGCGAGAGTGCTCGATCCATGTGCTGCCTTCTCTGTCGATGAGCAGCGTGGGTGTGCCAAGCCGAATCACGACGAGACTTTCCTCGCTCCCTTGGCATTTTGGAGGAGGAGTGAATAGAAGACACCCCCGGATTCGACAGGATGCAGATACAAACACACCAGAGCTTACAGTCGGCAGGGAGGTTCGGAACAAGAATGAACCAGCTATGTCCAGACCTCCTTGCTTTCATATTTTCGTGGGACAGCTGCACTTGGCTCCTCTTTAACTCGACCATATTTAATGTTTGTAGTGCCAACTCTTTCGCGCGAGGGAGAAGTCTCTCATCCGTAAGTCTGCTGTAATGGCCTGCTCCCATCGTTAATACTGAAGAGATGGGGAGCGACTTACAACATTTAAACCATGATTCAGTGCTAAGCCGAGTGGCAATGTTGACCTACGTGTCACCCCATCCGGGGGAATTACATAACTTATTAATCCATAAAAAAATAATAATTAATGAAAATAAATGTCCAAATTATAAAACCAAATAAAAAGAATGACAAAAATAATTAAAATAATTAATTTCACCATGTCAAAACAAAAAAAGCTAAATAATTCTTCATCATAAAACAAACGTTAAAAAAAAAAAGCTAAATAATTCTTCATCATAAAACAAAAATCACATTAATTTGCTTCCATATCAAAATAAAATTGCGTTGCACATTGTAGTACCATAAATTCCCCGGTGCCATCTTGACAATCTAGAAAATGCAAATAATAGAAACTTATGGGGTTTATCTAATCAACTTCGGAGATTTTAGGAAGGACTTCACTGCTACAGCTATGGCGAGAGTGGCTTCGGTTTCGTCAAATCTTCAAACATTTGGTTCTCTTGTGCAACCGAATTCTTCATCTCTACCGAAATTCCTAGACTCAACCCGTTCAAATTTGTTGCTGATTGATCTGAGAACTCCGCCACGGACGGCTTTCCGGGGTTTAAATCTCACCTCTCGGAGGCTTGCGCCTTTCAATGGTATTCTCTTTCATCCTTCTGTTTCATGAAATCTTAATTGTCTTATTGCTTTCGTCTTCTTATGGTCTGGCTTTCATGAAATTTTAATTTTAATCGAAGTGGCCTGGCTTTCAGGGTTTGCAAAAGAATGCTCGGGTTCGTATTTAATTTCGATGGTTTTCAAATAGTATGTTAAAACCCGCCTAAAAGTGGCGTGCAAGGTTTACGCTGTCTGTGTCAACACGGGTCAGGTCTCTTGGTGAAAGTCTTGAGTTATCTTTGTTATAATTTTAAGGGAACACAGAAACAGTAGAATTCTTTTACATTTTAATTACTACTGTAGGTATAGATCAGTAAATATGGATCAGCAAATCAAATCAAAATATCTGAAGTAAATCAATGACAGAAATGATGTAGTAGATCTGAATATTACCAACAAAAAGAACTCTGAACATTGACTTAAACAAGGAACAGATAAATAGCAGAACTGAACATTACCTGAAGTGTTTGCAGTAGTCCTCTTTTCTGTATGCTCAGAAAAAGCTTATGGTTCATGGATCAAACCCACATGGGTAGATCTCATCATGGACTAGGTGGACAGATTTGCCAAGGAGAACTTGAAGACTAATCAGCATATCAAACAGCAAGTAGAAGGCTGATATAAAAACCCAAAGACCAAACTCAAGGCTGATAGAAAGCCTTTAACAGCCTTTGACAAAATTCTGTCCAATAAGGAACTGCTACAGCACATATATAGCAGTCCTAAAGGCTGCCCTATCAAACCTAGTTCAGAGTACTAGAGCTGTAGGTAAGGAAGCATACAGAATGCTCCAACAAGTGGCACCGTCAACAAGAAGAGAAGGTTGTACCAGCAATAAATGAATAACCCAAATCCAAACAGCAAAAGGTGACCTGTAGTAGTCTGAGAAGAGATAGGGGTACAGCAGCCCTAAACCAGCAAGAGGGCAGTCCAAGGAGAGAGCCGAAATCCTTTAACCCAGCAAGAGGAAACATCAATGAATGTAAAGGGCTGTTCTAGCAAATTAAACAGCCTAAGATAGCAGTCTTAGGACTGTCTAATCAAGCCCTAATGTAATGTTCCTGACTTGGCTAGTCTAGGAAACGCTCCTAATGTGTGTGTAGGATCAAAGGTTTACAACATATAAATGATCATACAAATAATAAACGTGACAAAGGACTGCAAAGTTTGTATTATGATATCTCCGTGGATTACAAAATGGCCAAATGCGGCTGAATAAACTGACAATACTCGACTAGATCAACAGACGAAGGATCTTAGCTGGAATACAAATAAGCAACTGCGGTTGAATTAAATAACAACACTCGACTAGATCAAAAGACAAAAGGATCTTAGCCGGAATACAAATAAGCAACTAAAATATAATACCTGAAATATGGGAGCACCGCGGAATCAATGAAGAACGATGGAAGACCTGGATGATCTTCCCTTTGACTAGGGTGTGTCTTTCAACATCGAAATCATCCAACTGGTGTCTTCCTCCTGGAATACATTGAACTATCTCTCCTGAGAATCGAGATGCGCCTCTTCTTCTCAATGACAAGTCATAATCTGCATAATGATGAATTAGTTCGCTGACCCTTCCTTCATAGCTTTCCAAAACCCTAAATCATGCTGAAACCCTAATTCATTGTTGACTTCCAAAACTTTAAATCACTGCTGAAACCCTAATTCACCGTTGACTTTTATTTTTATAATGACTTAAAAGCACTTTTAACCTTTTTTAGCTCAATGTCACTTTTCGAATATAACACTTGTCACTGGAGTGACCTCTAGTAACCTTGTTTACCCCTCTTTGGCCCTGGCTATAGTCTAACGGGGTGGTTTAGACCATTAAGCTTCCTCTCTGGAGCTCCTATTTGGAAAGGGACATTACAATCCTCCCTTCCCGAAATTGCTTCTCCTCAAGCAATACCAGTCCATTTGATCAAACACTCTCTGATGACCCTACTCCTCAGTTTCCGCTCCCGGAACTCCAAAACCTCCTTCGGAACTAACTCCAACTGTCCCTCCTCATCCAACGAGGGAAGTTCCTCTGATGTGCTAATGAATTGTTCCACTGCCTTTTTGAGGCAAGACACGTGGAACACATTATGAATCTTGCTTCCCTCTGGAAGCTCTAGCTCGTAAGCAACCTCGCCTACTTGGCGCATGATCCTATAAGGACCATAAAATCTGGGTTTGAGCTTCTCGGCCCCACTCTTCTTCAGAGATGACTATCTGTAGGGTTGGAGTCTCAAGAAAACCAAATCTCCAACCTTAAAGCTGCGCTCTATCCTGTGCCTGTCCACACTTATCTTCTGTCAGTTTTGCGTCGTCTGCAGGTTCTCTTTCAACAACTTGAGGATCTCCTAACTCTCTATGATCCAATCCTTGGCCTTGGGAGCTCTGATCTCCCCGAAGACCAAGTCTACCAAAGTGGGAGCATCATATCCGTACAATGCTCGGAAGGGTGTCATACCAATGGACATGTGGAAGGTGGTGTTGTAGCAATGTTCCCC
>SNQJ01S0016438.1:85935-138776 GCA_010110895.2 Picea sitchensis | reverse complement strand
TAAGCTAAATACAAGTATACCTCATACACAATTGATCACCATGAATCCACACATGAGAGCTCTACACCACAATAGCCTCCAAAGCCTTTTTTATTCCAATAGAAGATAGATCGATTACAATGTATCACAAGCAAACTCTTAGCAAAATTCCAACTAACTGACAAGAGGTAGGTCGCCTCTATTAAATAGCCAAGTGAGTGGTTAGGGTTTCCTTAATGAGAAGGCGAGTCATCCTTGGGTGAATGGCGAGTTGTGAAAGCAAAATGATGGGAAAGGTTTAGGTGGATGGTGAGTGGTAAAAGCAAAAAGGATGCGTTAAGTCAAGTGGTGAAAGCAAACGGTGAATGTTTCTTATTCCAGAAAAGCGTGTGAGTTTGGCTTATGCAACTTGCCTTAAGTGGAAATGGAAACAGATAGAAAAGCGCTTTAGTGGAAATGGAAATGACGGATAGACTCAAGTCGACTCAAGGATAAGTGATTTCTCATTTTAGGAAAGATCCAACAACTCTCTTTAAGACTTAAGACAAAAGGAACATGTGGGAGACATTTTTCCTTATTTTAAGGAATTATGATTTTCCTTTTAATTGTCTTTTATTTGGCTAATTTCGAGAGAAATTATTTTTTCAATGATTAATAACTATTATTTTTCTCTCGAAAGGTGGTCTAAGGGTAAAGTGGGTATTCCGATACGGAAAATGAATACCCCTAAGGCATATGATGCCTCCTAGTACCACTTTTTTAAAAATTATTCATCAATTACAATTAAAATATCCTGTTTTGTGGGAAATTTTATATTATTCGAAAACACTAAAAAAAACCTAAGGGGGACTTAGCATATTTCCATGTGACTCAAAATTGATGACTAGTATGGTAATATACATTAGACACTAGGCTCAGACATCACTTTAAGGCCCAAACACTAATACAAATACTCCAACTTTGGTGAAATGAGTGAAAAACCCAACAATCATAAGTTGTTGTAAACAACTTATAATTGCTAGATAAAAAAAAACACCCCAGAGTAAATGCATTGGAGAGTGGGTCTTAAGTGGCCAAGACATTTTACAAAGTTCATCATACTAGCTCATCTATTACAATTCCCCGCCGAGTTATGGAAATACGAAAATTTGAAGAATGTACAAGGGACCACAGGGCCTGGTCGGACTTCTGAACTCTGGATTTGAACAATAGCTTGTTCATCTTTGGCGGCTCAACTATAAGTCCATCCACGTGCAACTTTGGGTGGTAACAGGCCCAAGTAGTGTGCCTGGCGGCATATATAGATATAAATAACCATGAAGTGCCATTATGTAAGGCACAAGTGAAAGATCTTGTATCTATTATTTCATACTAGAACATGTTCTTTATTGGTTTCCCACATCTACATATATTTGTGTTTATGTGCATTTGATTGGGTTTGTTACCACCTAAAGTAACATTTAAGTGGAAAATCCCAATCCATGGATGCAACCTTGGGGTAACTGATAGGAGTTGTATCACTGTCACCTCCATTCGAACTCCTCTTCACTTTTGGTCATCTCTTAAGAGGCCAAGAAGGGTATCCCTTCAATATACAATGGTTATAGAGCCTAAGTAAATCTTTAGTATGATTAACTAAAAGATGAAAAGACTTAAGACTTACTTTGACAATGAAATAAATGATCCCACAAAGATATAACATATAAAACATAAAGGATCCAATTCCTTAATGTTGTAATGCTTTAAATTAATTAATCATTAGTGAAATATTTGGGTTTATGTGCATCCGATTGGGTTTGTTACCACCTAAAGTAGCATTTAAGTGGAAAATCCCAATCAAGGATGCAACCTTGGGGTAACGGATAGGAGTTGTATCATTGTCACCTCAATACAAACTCCTCTTCACTTTTGGCCAGCTCTCAAGAGGCCAAGGGGGGTATCCCTTAAATACACAATGGTTATTATGAGAACCTAAGTAAATCTTTAGTATGATTAACTAAAATATGCAAAGACTTACTTTAACAATGAAATAAATGATCCCACAAAGATATAACATATAAAACATAGAGGATCCAATTCCTTAGTGTTGTAATGCTTTAAATTGATTAATCTTTAGTGGAATAACCATATATCACATCAATCCACCTAGATGATAAAACAATTAAAAAATTAGTGGATTAAACTCAAAATCTGGTTTGTAATACTTAGTGAAGGCAAATTTCCAGATTTGAGCCTATGTGGTGAAAACCACTTGCTAAAACTCTTTTATGATGTAATACTAAGCTTGGAGAGATCAATTACAACTCTATATAGGGATATGCAAGATATAATTCAAGATTTGTAAAAAGACAAGTAACTTAGGTTAAGCAAGAATTTGGTAAAGAAATGTGACACTTGAAATACTCCCAAATTATGCTTTAAAGATAACTTCAAGTGAAAGATAAACCATGAAAAATACAAGCTTGAAGTAAACCACAGTTTGATCTTAATATGTGAAAGTAAAATCAAATTAGTGATTATGAAGGGATAAGTCCAAAGAGAGCAGACTTGTTCAGTTTGTTAAGAATTGAGCACAAACAAGACGGGACAAGAAATGGCGGAAAAGGATTTAAGCCATTTTGTTGCACCTTGAATTGATCTTATGATATGAATTTATAGTACATAGATTGGACCACTTCTTGATCTAGATCTAGATCTCATTGACAACTCATCAGTGGATCATGACAACACCTCATCAATAGACAAGCTTTACAATTCATATCAATGTGGTCTTGGACTTTGTGATTGTTTATGGACTCACAGTCTAACATTCCCTGCCTCAATCACAAGTCTGAATAATAGTACCAGTAAGGAAACCATAACTGGTATCATCTTCAATTTGAAACTGTTGAACTGAGCTTCATTGAAGATATGCTTGAAAAACCGCCAATATCTGGATGTTGAATTCCTCTGGAAGTGAACAACTACCATGTTTGAACATTCCCACTCTTTTGATTAGCATCCCAATAGTTGATTGATTTGAGGAGACCAATTTCTATGCTGGAATTCCCAAATGTTGATTGATTTTTATGATTGATAGGACATCGAATTTTGAAGCCTGACTATCATCATTGACGTTTGATATCCCCCCCTGTCAGGTGCAAGGTGACAAGTTTGTTGAAAGGATCCAAGCTTGAGCTTTGAATTCTTTTGTTCTTCAATGATTCATAGTTGAAGGGATCCAAGCTTGAGCTTTGGATTCTTCTGTTCTTCAAGGGATCCAAGCTTGAGCTCTGGATTCTTTTGTTCTTCAATTGTATTTGGTGGCTTTCGTTGACCACTAACCATTTTGAGTTGAATAATGTGGTGGTTTTTGGTTGACCACTAACCATTTTGAGTTAAATAACATGGTGGTTTTGGTTGATCACTAACCATTTTGATTTCATCAATGTACTCCCCCTTGAAGGTGTTGGAGAGTATCTATTTATCAATGTGTTTCCTCCCTTGAGGCGTGGAGAGTACCATCTTTGACTCATGTTTTAATTTTGAAGGACATAGAATTGGATCTGGATCATGCCCAAAATGATCTAGAATAGTTGTTTGAAATCTTTTTGTTGTTGTCATTTCTCCATGCATCTGCGGCTTTACCTATGTCTTGACTAGACGGTAAGACTTATGTAGCTTCTTTACTTGTTTGTAATGTCCCTTTCCAAATAGGAGCTCCAGAGTGGAGGCTTAATGGTCTAAACCGCCCTGTTAGACTATATGTCTTGACTAGGCAATTGGGGCTGCCAACTTCTTTACTTGTTTGTAATGTCCCTTTCCAAATAGGAGCTCAGGTGGAGGCTTAATGGTCTAAACCATCTTGTTAGAATATAGCCAAGGCCAAGAGGGGTAAACAAGGTTACTAGAGGTCACTCCGATCACAGGTGTTATATTGAGAAAGTGACAGACTTCAAGGGTTAAAAGCTTTTAAGTCATTATGAGTTAAAAGCGCAAAGTCCAACTGATGAATTAGGGTTTCAGGTGATTTAGGGTTTGGAAGTCAGGTGAATTAGGGTTTGACCTTGATTTAGGGTTTTTGGAAAGCTATAAAGGAAGGTCCAGCGACCTAATTCATTATTATGCTGAATTATGACTTGTCATTGAGGAGAGGTGCATCTCGGAGAGATAGTTGATGGATTCTAGGAGGAAGACACCCGGTTAGTATTTGAGGATTACAGGTGTTGAGAGACACACCCTAGTCATAGGGGAGATCATTTGAGGTCTTCCATCATTCTTTAGCGTGTGAATTACTACGATTGAACAACAACAAGGTAGCTTCTTAGAGGGGTTTAGATGGGCTTATCCCATCCAGGGGAGGTTTGAGGATTTCCCTCCGACCCATTTGAGGGAGGGGAGGCAAGGCCATCTTTTGCTGGTTCCTCATCGGTCGGCGTGACGGAAGAATCAACTGGGACGCATTTTTCGGAGTTGGATGTGCGACACTTTTGGTGGATACATTTGGGGTTCCCGAGGGATCATTAAGGCCATATTAGGAAACCCTTCGATCCATTTTCCCACACTAGACCAAAGCGGTCATTTTGGGGCTATCTAAATCTGATTTGATGGGTGGAATCACTGGGGCCGCATTTTGCTAGAAGAGGGTGCATTCCCCGGGGGATCCATCAGGAGTCCAAACTCACTAGCGGAAAAGAGGTCAAATAGTTACAGATGCGGGACTAAATGAGCATCATTTGGGGAGCCGGTTCGAGGTATTCCAGAAGTCCTGACTCCTAGAACTTTCCAGACTTTAAGGAATCACAATCCATTGCCAAAGTCCAGTACTTATCCATTGATTTCGCATGATGCTCCCATATTAGGGTATTATCTTTTAGTTGCTTATTTGTATTGGCTAAGATCCTTTGTCTAATGATCTAGTCGAGAATTATTGTCAGTTTGTTCAGTCGCATTCAGCCATTTTTTGTAATCCAAGGAGATATCATAATATAAACTTTGTAGTCCTTTGTGCATTTTGTTATTTGTATGATCCATTTTATATCACGTAAGCAATTAATCCTACACACACATTAGCGTCGTTTCCTAGACTAGCCAAGTTAGGAACATTCACGATTGAGTATCAAAGCTTTGAAATGCGCATGACTGTGACTAAGACAATGGGGTCTATGAAGACCAGGAGACACATTGTGAACACATTGTGAATATGTCACTAGCGAACATAAGGAAAGAAAGTATAGGCTTGATTTTCCCCCTTTTCCCTCCTAGCTTCAGGAGGAAGAGGAAGAGGCACACAAAGAAGCGAGAGAAGGGCAGAGCGTGAGGGCGAGCGAGGTAGAGGATGCTAGAGCAGGATATGAGCAACCCGGTGCGTGGCAGGAGCCCATAGATCCAGGCTTTCATGTAGGTTGTCAGCGATATGTTAGCTAGTCAGCGGACAATGTATCTCGATCCTTAGCACACAGGTGGATTCTGTCGTGTGATGCATTTTGAGACCCTGAGTCCACTTTGTCACGGCCTGAGGGCTTCGAGCCTTGATGAATCCCGATCACCTCTAGGTACGCCTCGCGGTAGGATTCCCGAGACCCTTGTTTCTAGTTTCCGGAGGAGCACCCGGTAGCAACATATGCAAATTAGCCTGAGGGCCACCCTCATGCGACGACATTCGCGAGTATATCTATGGACTTCATCCGCGGAGTCTACCCAAGGTCCGAGGGTAAGAATTTGTATCCTATGTATTGTCGACAGTTAATTAAGTTTGCTCACTTTTTATGCCATACAGAGCGAGGTACAACCACAGTTTGGAGTAGCCGAGAACTTTCTTGAGGGGTCTTGATTTCATGGGTGCCGAAGAACATAAAATAAGTGATAGGGTTGGAAGAGTCGGTTCCTTAGGGACATTTTGGAGAGTTGTTTGGTTGGTGGGGATAGAGATGACACCAACTTGGTGATCACCCTAGAACCGGAGATGCGTGGAAGACCGAGGTTGTCAAAAAGTGGGTTGAAGGTATTTGAGGAACTATGTAGAGGGACAACAGCGGAGAATATGGTCAATGTGGTTACATTTAGGAGAACATTACTACAACACCACCTTCCACACATGTCCATTGGTATGACACCCTTTTGAGCATTGTACGGATATGATGCTCCTACTTTGGTAGACTTGGTCTTGGAAGCAGGCTTAGGAGCCAAGGTTGGATCATAGAGAGTCGAGGAGATTCTCAAGTTGTTCTGAAAGGAAAAGAACACGTAGGCTTGACAAAGCAGGAGACAAAGATAAGTCTGGGGCGAGGCCACGGGATAGAAAGTCCCGACTTTGAGGTTGGAGATTTGGTTTCTTGAGACTCCAACCCTAAAGACAATCATCTCTGAAGAAGAGTGGGGCCGAAGCTCAAGCCCAGATTTTATAGCCCTATCTGGGATCATGCGAGTAAATGAGGGTTGCTCCTACGAGCTAGAGCTTCCAGGAGAACCCAGAATTCATAACGTGTTCCACATGTCTTGCCTTAAAAAGGCAGTGGGATAATTCATTAGCACATCAGAGGAGCTTTCCACATTGGATGAGGAGGGCGGTTGGAGTTAGTTATGGAGGAGGTTTTGGAGTTCGGGAGCGGAAACTGAGGAGAAGGATCATCAGAGAGTGTTTGATCAGATGGAAGGGCTTCCAGTAGAGGGCCTTTACCCAGGAGAGCGAGCAGGTGTTGCAAGACCTTGGAATGGTATTGCTTGAGGACGAGCAATTTGAGAAAAGGGAGGGGGTAATGTCCCCTTTCAAATAGGAGCTCAGAGAGGAGGCTTAATGGTCTAAACAACCCGTTAGACTATAGCGGGGCAGAGAGTGTGAGGTTACTAGAGGTCCTCCAGTCCACGGGTGACTATTATTAAAGTGACATTGACTAAAAAGGGTTAAAAGCGCTTTTAGATCATTATGAGCTAAAAAAGTCAACGATTGAATTAAGAGTTTTACTTGATGATTTAGGGTTTTGGAAGTCAACGGTGAATTAGGGTTTGTATGATTTGGGATTTTTAGCAGAAGCTTCAAAAAGGAAAATTCGTGACCTAATTCATTATTATACAGAGTATGACTTGTCATTGAGGAGAAGAAGGTGCATCAGGAGATAGTTGATGAGATTCGGAGAACACCGGTTAGGCTGACCCCCGGTGTTGGGAGACACACCCTAGTCAGGAGAGAGATAGTTCAGTGGATTCCAGGAGGAAGACACCAGTTGGCTGATTTCGGTGTTGAGAGACACACCCTAGTCACCGGGGAGATCATTCAGGTCTTCCATCATTCTTCAACAACAGTTACACAATGTTTAGCAGTAAGGGCGCATTCATCCAGAGTGAGGGCGCAGCTTCTTAGAGGGTTTTTAGTCGACTTATCCCATCCAGGGAGAATTCTGAGATTTCCCTCCGACCCATTTGAGAGGAAGGCAAGGCGCATCTTTTGCCTGGTTCCTCATCAGATTTTAACGGAGGAATCAACTGGGGCACATTTTGCAGACTTGGACGTGCGACACTTTTGGCGGATACATTTGGGGTTCTAGAGCGAGCATCAGGCCGTATTCAGGGAAACCCTTCCGCCCCATTTCCCAGTAGACCAAGGCGGTCATTTTGAGACACATCTCGTCCAATTCCGACGGTGGAATCACTAGGACGCATTTTGCCAGAGAAAGAGGGGCACATTCCCCCAGGGGGATCCATCTGGGGTCCAAAATCACCAGCAAAAGGGTCCGACAGTTACCAGTACTGAGGACTAGAGCAGGGCACATCATTTGGGACAGTTTCTAGGCCATTTCGAGAAGTACAGCTCCCAGGGCGAACTTTCTAGACTTCCAGCAGTTACCGTCAGAGCTGCCATAGTCCCAGCACATCCATTGATTTCACAGTGCTCCCACATTCCGGGTATTATCTTTTAGTTGCTTATTTGTATTCCGGCTAAGATCCTTTGTTTGTTGATCTAGTCGAGTATTGTTAGTTTATTCAGCCGCATTCGACCATTTTGTAATCCACAGAGATATCATAATATAAACTTTGCAGTCCTTTGTCGCATTTGTTATTTGTATGATCATTTATATGCTGTAAACAATTAATCCTACACACACATTAGCAACGTTTCCTAGACTAGCCAAGTCAGGAACATTACATTGTTGATTCCATCTCCAATAATTTATCCATCCATAATGAATTGTTTTCTTAATCTTCTTCTTCTTTCGACATTTTTCACCTAGGTGATTTTTCTTCCCACATTGAAGACAAGGATGGAGATCAAAACACTTATTCTCCGTGTGACCAACTTTGTGACAATGTTGGGACTAGTTATCAATATTCTTAATTTCTTCAAGAAATCGTGCACTCACAAACTTAATTGGTTTGGAGTAATCCAGAATATGAAAGCTGTTGCCTTTGTCATATCCTAAGCCATGTCGATTTTTGTTGAATGATAATCCTTCCCAAGGTCTAATGGTTGGCTTGGAAAGAGAAAGTTGAATGTGTTCATGCTGAACTTGAACAATGCCATCTTCATTTGCATCTAGAGTTGTCTTTCTGAGTTGCTCTTTAGTGCACTGTTGATTTGAATGGCCATCATAATCATCATCATTATCATAGAGAGGATTGTTCTGAACAAAAACTAGTTTAGAACACTTTACTGGCTATTGATTTTTAAGATCCCTGATTTCATCATTAATAGTTGAGATTGAGATTGCTACAAATGAACCTTCGTTTGCATGACTCACAAACATGTAATAACATTTTCTAGTGTTTTGTTGGTTAGGATGACCAAATTTCTCACTGTTGTTTCCAACAAAGTTTCCAATAAGGAAACGAATTCCATCATCTTAGCCATCATTGTCACGCTCGCTTGAACTCTTGAACTCACTCTCTTGATTTTGTTCTTTTATACCATGCTCGCTTGATTTGATGTAGTTTCTATGGCAGCTCCTCTTTTGCTACATGCACATCTTAGCATTATTTGCTGAACCTCACCTTCCATGGAAACCTACCATGGAGACATCAAGCCCTTAAGACCATAAGAGCTCTGATACCATGTTAAAAATTGAGCACAAGCAAGACGAGACAAGAAATGGTGGAAAAGGCTTTAAGCCATTCTGTTGCACCTTGGATTGATCTCATGATATGAATTTGTAGTACATAGATTGGACCACTTATAGATCTAGATCTAGATCTCATTGACAACTTATCAGTGGATCATGACAACACCTTATCAATAGTTAAGGTTTACAACTCATATCAATGTGGTCTTGGACTTTGTGACTGTCTAGGGACCCACAGTCTAACACAATTGCCAAATCTGATTTTATGAATTAAGATATTAATTTCCAGATTTTGCAATTATGTATGAAAGTAGCCCAAGATAAGATATGTACTTAAAATAAACAACTTGAGGTTAGATCACAATTAGGAATTGAAAGATAAATCATAAAGCACTTCCAAATGTGATTAAAGAAAGTCTAATATGAGATATTATCTATGTAAATGAAATTAGACTTGAATAAATAGCAAATCCAACTTATGCTTGTGAGATTACTTCCAAATATGCTTAGATGAATGAAATTAACCTTAAGTAAATGATAAATACTTGAAACAACTTAAGGTGAAATCACAATTAGAATTTCAATTAAATCTTGAAAAACCAATTCTAACTTGTGATAATTGATCAAGTCTAAATTTATTCTTATGTGATGAAATGAACTAGACTTGATACTAATGTAATTCTGATTTTTTAGTATGCTAAGATAAATTCCAGATTTACATAAATGAATAAATAGCCCAAGTCTAGGAAATAAATACACTAGAGTTAAAGCAACTAGACTTGAGATCTAAGTCATATGGTTCGAGTTCGAGTTCAGGTTCGACAACGATTAGGTTCGATTGAGCTTCGAATTTTGCAATAAGGTTCGACTATATACATTTTTCTATATATATATTCAGTTTGGCCTTAGGTTCGCCTTTGAGGTTCGACGAACCTGAACGAACCTCAATTTTTTTATGGGGTTCGCCGAATTTTGAACCTCAAGCTTGAGGTTTGGTGATCCTTGTTACTTAGCTTGAAATGAAGTCTAATCTAAAGATCTCGAATAAACTAGCTTTATATTTCATGTAAAACAAAATGAAAGAAAAGGGGATTTTGGATTTTATAATATTTGGTTGTTGATGGGAGAGACTAGTGTTAAATTTTAGGACAAATGGGGTCAAGAAGAAGATTTCTTCTAAATGGCTTATTGTTTTAAGGATTAGAGAAAGGAGGCAAGGCAATGAAATACTCAATAGCCTTCTCTCTAATCTAGAAGAAAATAGAAACCAAGACCCTACAAGGAAGGGGTCCAAATGGATCCACCTTCAACTAGCAAAATCAACTTTAGCTTAGCAGTTGAAACTTGAAACCAATAACTTTGCTAGAATTCCTAGAGGATATATATGAAGAAATTATATGAAATAACATGCACAGATTTGGATCTAGCAAGAGAACAACCACCCAACAATTTTTTTTTCTTTATTTATTTCTGAGAGAAATACAATACAATCAGATACATCTTACAAGCCTTCTCATTTGTTGTACGGATCAGGTATTCTTCCTGATGTACAAATATGCTCTACTCTGTATGGATCGACTTCTGCTGTCTCTTTACAACTCTGATATGGAAAGGTATATCAACCCCTTCCTTACACGGGAGAATCTGGCCCTGACTCGGCCTCTCTAAGTCACGATTTGCCTAGATCTAATCGGCCCTAGCTTGGCCGTGTCCGTTTCCTGCGAGTTTGACTGTATGGAGCCGTACGAGGGTACGAATTCCTCCCTTCGCCTCGGCTAGTCTAACCCTTGTCTAGCTCAAGTTCTTTTCTATATAGAGTGTATCACCTTGCTCCCTCTTTAAGTCCATTGGAGATCCATGTGAGTGCTAGCAAATCGATCCTAGCCATTAGATCTTGATCTAGATCAATGGCTGGAACTTATTCTTTCATTGGGATAACTTAACCTTACTTTTGTGTTTTTATTACATAGAGAACTTGTCCTCACTAAAAATATTCTAACAATATAAAGCAAAGTACTTATTAGCAAGTACTAAATTAACAAAGGAGAAAAGAGGAGGAGTTACCTCACTTACAATTCCCCTTCCAAGTGGTATGAGTTTACCATTCAAATGGATCGATTTGCTAATTTTGTCTATTTAGGAGACTCAACATCTACATCCAATCTTGAAAGCACAAAACAAGAGCCAAGAGAGACAACCTTAAACCAACACCAATTCACCTCAATGCTAGATATCCAACAAAAGTGTTCTCAAATATTCCAATCAACAAAAAAAAATGCAATGAGGGGGAGTCTCTTATATAGAGAGGATGCTCAACAACCCTCTTATTACAATAATATTTTTCTCCTTAGATCTAGTCTAGGAGATCATAAAAAACTCTTATCGTCCAATTAACTGGACAAGGTCAAAAACACATAAACAAATGAGGTAGTTATGCCACATGTACAAGCATCCAAGGAGAGAGGATGTCCCACCAATCATAGGTAGAAGAAGAGTCAAAGGAGGCCAACGCTCCTCCTCAAAGCTTGGTAACCCCCTCAACCACCTCCTCAAAGCAAGATCGATCCACCAAATGAGCAAATGGCTAGGAGAAATGGTCTTCTAGGCCACATGTGTGGCATGTGGGGGCTCCAAAAATGGATGACTCATCTAAGAATAGTTCCAACGGTCATGTGGTGAGTCCTCCAAGGTGTAACAACCTCCAATATCTATGTTAACCAATGTTACCAGAACCGGACCGGTCATTGAACCGGTCGACCCAAAAAACTGGAACCGAACCGGAAAAAACCGGATCAAAAAACCGGTCACTAAAAATACATAAAATATTCAAATTTTGAAAAAAAAATACATATTCATGTGCATCCATGTGAATCCAAACCAATATACAAAAATTTGCAAAGTTTCTCATATATATATATAACAAGTAACATTGTATAAAACCAAAATAGCACTAACAGTAAGTGGCAAGTGCACTCCAGAGTCCATAGTCATATGAATATCTAGATTCCGAATCAAAATACATCATCAAAAAGGCTTTAAATGGCCTATAAAGTCCAAAAATAACTCTAGAGTCTAGACTAGAGGCTAGAGAGTAGAGACTACACAATCTAATAGTTTGAATCTACATACTGAATACTGAAACTCAGACTCAGAGGACTCAKWCTTGGATTAAGACTCAGACTTAGAGTCATCATCTACATAATATGAGTAGACTCAACAGGGGGATTCCGAGCTTGGCTTGATTCCCCTGGTCTAGAAGGCAAAGATACAGTTGCAACATCAATGCACACATTCTCTTGATGTGTCTGGGCCCTGGGGATCCAAATCCATCCAGGAAAGGTCTTCATTGTCAAAAGTTGTTGGATGACTCGATGAGTCTCTTTCTTTTTTTATTTAAAAAAAAAAATATGCAAATCCCCTCACTTTTCTTGGCCATACGGAACGAACAACAACAAAAAAAACCAATTTTGTACGTAACCGGTCGGTTCCGCACATAACCGGTCGGTTCCGTACATAACCGGTCAAAAGCGGTTTGAATGTCCGGTTTGAACCGGTAAGCCCTGTGAACCGGTCGGACCGGCCAGTTTCGGTCCGATTCTGGTAACACTGGTTAGAGTGCTCCATGAAGGATGATGTGGCATCATATGACAAGCCCTCATGCATGGAAAGTCGTCCAAAATGGCTCAAGGCATTAGAGAGAGGGGCCCTCCATGATCCAAGCACATAAAATTATGTAGAGGCCCCTTATGAAGTGGTTTTATATGATCTCAATTGCCAAATACATGTCATAGGACCCAAAAGTTCTAGGTAGACAATCACCTAGGCCAAAGTGTGACAAATCCATCAATAGATCCATGCTTAGGCTAAAGGGGAAGTGTGTTTCTAGGTATGTTAACCTTTACAATACATTAGTACAACTTTTACATAATGTTATAGTGAAAAAACCTAGGGGTTTCCTAAGTCATGTGTCTTAATAGATCCACTCCAAGACCCTCATGCACCTACCTCATCCATAAATGACCTCTAAGAGATGGTTAGTACGAGCCATAAGGGTAGGGACTATCTTGAAATGGGGACTAAGAGGATGGGCCATGACAAACCATAAGGGTCTAGAGAAATCACCTAGATTGAAAAAACACTTTACATAGGTCACTAAGTATGGTCTAGTAACAATACATAAGATACATGGTCACAAATTTTGGCTCATCATGATACATAATACAATCCTCATGATGGCACAACTGATCATGGAACCCTGGGCTCAGACATCATCCCAAATCACGCACGAGATTGGTTGAGATACTAGAACAAATCTGGCGAAAAAGTGTGGTAGTCCTGATGTGAAACTGAGGGGTAATAGGGTTTTCACACTAGTTAGATTAGTTTAGTACTTGATGGCTATTTCCTTTACTATTATGTTCTAGTACACATATCTAATGAATGCTAGTAAGCAAGCCTCATGTAAAGTTAGTTCGTTCGCTATCCTCATGAATGCTAGTAAGCAAGCCTCATGTAAAGTGACAGGTCAAAAAGACATTCTTTCTAGCCTTACAGAAAAGGACTTCCCCCAGAAAGTTTCACTTGGAGATGATTATCAGTACCCTATCAAAGGAATGGTCGAATCCACCTACAAACTTGATTCAGGAACTCCTATGAGAATGAAGGATGTACTTTATGTACCAGGTTTGACAAAGAGCTTACTTTCTATCTCAGCTCTAGATACATAAGGTTTCAGAGTTGCATTCATAGATGGTGAAGTTCTTATGTGGCGTAAAGGAAAAACTATAGAAGATGCAGTTGTTATTGGAACAAAAGAAGGTGGGTTGTACAAGTTAAAAGGTCACTCAGATGTTGCCTTGACTCACTCTACTGAAAGTCCTTGTGAACTTTGTCATAGAAGACTAGCTCACATCAACTACAAAGCCTTACCATATGTAAGCAAGGTAGTTACAGGTTTATCATAATTAAAGGTTTATCATGAAGGAGTATGCAAGGGATGTGCACAAGGAAAGAATATAAAGAATCCTTTTCCAAAGAGAGACAGTAAAGCAGAAGGAATCTTGGAACTTGTCCACTCAGATGTATGAGGTCCAATGCCATCAACCTCTCTAAGCGGGTATGAATACTATGTATCTTTTATTGATGATTACTCTCGTAAGACTTGGGTTTATTTCTTGAAATCAAAAGATTAAGTGCTTGGAAAGTTCAAGGAATTCAAAGCCTTGGTAGAAAACCTTTCCGAAAGGAAAATCAAGATACTTAGGTCAGACAATGGAGGAGAGTACACTTCAAATGAATTTGGAAGATTTTGCAGAGATGCCGGGATTAAGAGGGAGCTCAGCACTCCCTATAATCCTCAACAAAATGATGTAGCAGAAAGAAAGAATAGAACGATTATGGAAGCAGTAAAGACTATGATTCACGATCAAGATCTTCCAATGCACTTATGGGCTGAAGCAACAAGAACAACAATATATGTCCAAAACAGATTATCCTGTTGTGCACTTGGATTGAAAACGCTCGAAGAAATGTTCATTGGAAAGAAGCCAGAAGTAAGCCATCTAAAAATATTTGGTTGTCCAATATTTTGTACACATTTCAAAAGAAAAGAGAACTAAGTTGGATCCTTCAGGAAAGAAGGGAATATTTGTTGGATACTGCGAGGTCTCTAAGGCCTTCAGAATTTACATACCAGGTTACCATCATATTGAGATCAATTGAGATGTAACCTTTGATGAAGATGCAACACTCAAAAGATCAAGGAAATGCTAGCTTGAAGAAGTATATGAAGAAGAACCTATAGCTCCCAGAGTTGCAGAACCTGTGAAGGAAGTTACAGTTACCCCTAATGATGAGATTCCAGAAGATTCATGATATGATAGAATCTCAAGAACCTCCCCGTATGACGATCTCTCACAAGAGAAAGCCAGCTTGGGTGAGAGAACTTATTCAAGATGTAGCGAAGTATGGTGCCCCAGAAGGAACCATGAGACAAAGCAAGAAACCTGAGCCATTGTCCAGCTATATGGTCTTGATGTGTGATCTCATAGAAAAGGAACCTACTTTCTTTGAAGAAGTCGTTCAAAAGAAAGAATGGATGGACGCCATGACAGAAGAATACCAGTCCATCATAAAGAATGATGTATGGGAAGTAGTTCCCAGACCAAAGAACAAAGATGTGGTATCTTCCAAGTGGATATACAAAATAAAACATGCAGTAGACGAAAGTATTGAAAAACATAAGGCAATATTTGTGGCTCGTGGTTTTTCTCAAAAGGAAGGTATTGACTATGAAGAAACATTTGCTCCTGTAGCCAGATACACTTCTATCAGAACCATTATAGCTCTTGCAGCTAAAATGAAGTGGAAGTTACACCAGATGGATGTGAAAACAACTTTCTTAAATGGTGTTATTGAAGAAGAAGTGTATATAGAACAACCACAAGGGTTTGAAGTTGAAGATAGAAAGACTTATGTCTGCAAGTTGAAGAAAGCTTTGTACAGGTTGAAGCAAGCTCCTAGAGCTTGGTATGGCATAATTGATAGTTTCCTGACAAGCTTGGGCTGTACCAAGAGTAAAGATGATTCTAACCTTTACTTCAAGGTTATGAATGATGAGCCAATCATATTGCTACTATATGTGGATGGTTTATTCTTGATTGGAGAAGAAAAACTCATCCAAATTGCAAGAAGAAGCTTGCTACAGAGTTTGAGATGAAAGACCTAGGCCCGATGCATTATTTCTTAGGTCTTGAAGTTTGGCAGAGCCCAGAGAAAATCTTCCTTAACCAAGGGAAGTATTCAGTTGAAATACTAAAGAGATTTGACATGTTGGAATGTAAAGCCATGAACACACCCATGGAAACGAATTTGAAGCTCCTGGTTGATACTTCGTCAGAGTTGGTTGATGCTACTCTATACATACAAAATATTGGATCTTTGATGTATCTGACGAACACTAGGCCAGATATATGCTTTGCTGTGAACACCTTGAGTCAATATCTGGTGGAGCCCAGACGTGTTCACCTTGTAGCTGTAAAGCATGTGATGAGATACCTCAAGGGTACGTTGGATTATGGTCTCTGTTATATTGGAGATCATGACTTCAGATTGTATGGTTATATTGATTCAGATTGGGCTGGAAGTGCCTCTGACAGGAAGTGGACTTCAGGATGTTTCAATTTGGGGTCAGCCATGACTTCATGGCAAAGCAGGAAGCAATCTAGTATTGCTCTCAGCACGACAGAAGTGGAATACATTGCAGCATGTTCCTCCAGCTGTGAAGCCATATGGCTTCAGAAGTTGTTGACAGGTCTATTCGATCTAGAGATGGAAGCCACCATGATTCTGTGATAACCAAATTTGTATAAAGATGACAGAGAACCCAATGTTCCATGATAAGTCAAAGCACATAGAGATCCAGTATCACTACATTCGTGATATGGTGCAGAGGGGAGCTGTAAAGCTCCAATATGTTGGCACAGATGAGTAGGTTGCAGATGTGTTGACCAAGCCTCTGTCTTGTGTGAAGTTTGAGTACTTCCGAGACAAGCTTGGTGTAGTCCGAAAGGACCTCCCTCGAAAGGGGGAGTGATGCTGATGATACTTTGGTATCCTGACCAATAGTGGGTAGCTCCGTTAGGATTTTATATCCTAGGGGATTGATCATCCCTAGACAGATACCGAAGGTCCGATAAGGATGGTCTGTTAGAGTACCTGTGCATGTATATGCTAGCTGTGGTTAGTAGTGGTAGCTCTGTTAGGATTTTATATCCTAGGGAATCTTATGATTTCTGGGCAGATCCCGAAGGTCCGGTAAGGACGATCTGTCAGAGTACCACGTGGTAGCTTGTTAGGATTTTATATCCTAGGGAATCTTATGATTCCTGGGCAGATCCCGAAGGTCCGATAAGGACGGTCTGTCAGAGTACCACAAATGTTGTTGTTGATGCACCTGCCTCATTCTGTTGCCACATGTTGATGATGTTGTTCCAGCTTCATGCTGTTGATGATGTTGTTCCATCCTCGTGCTGTTGATGATGTTGTTGTTCTAGCTTCATGTTATTGATGCTGATGTTTGAGCTTAATGCTGCTGTTGATGATAATGATGATGATGTTACTCCAACTCCATGCTGTGAACGATGATGATATTGATGATGAGAAAAACTTCCGATGATTTATAGATATGCCAGTCCGTGTTCCAGATGCTGCCCTCTCCTTCTCTTGATGATGTTGTATTGGGTCATGTCAGTAGAATACCCTTATCGTTAAGGGGGAGTGTTGAAATATTGTAACTTCGAAGAATATTCTAATTATATTTGAGTTATTATCTTATAGATCAAATCCCCTTTTGTAGATTGATCATGTCGGGTCTTATATAAGATCAAATCCCCTTTTGTGGATTGGTCAAACCATATTTATATGGTGGTATTTGTAAAGTTGGCCCCTAGTGTTTATAAAGTGGGTTTAACCACTTCTAGAAGAAGTCGGCCCTGCCATGTGAAGAGACACAACCCTAGTGCCTTCTCAACTAGTATTTATATGTGAGGATGGTGCCTCACTTACTCATTCTCACACTCACTCATCTAGTGCGCATATCTTGAAGGCAGTTGCAGTTGCAGTTGCAGGAGGAAGG
The DNA here is from genome assembly GCA_010110895.2 of Picea sitchensis. Lineage (NCBI taxonomy): Eukaryota > Viridiplantae > Streptophyta > Pinopsida > Pinales > Pinaceae > Picea > Picea sitchensis. The sequence goes on along the minus strand of SNQJ01S0016438.1, from coordinate 121,130 downwards.
AGAAGAGAGGCGSATGCTCAGTGTTGGTTTATTCTTGGTGTTTTGGTCTTAGTCTTGGCATTGTATTGGCAATCTATTATTGAGGAAGTTTTTGTTGGGTTTTCTCCCCCATGAGGGTTTCCCATGATAAAATGCTGCGTACCTTGTGATTGTGTTTCTTTCAGTGATCCTCTTTATGCTGTTGTTTTTGGAAATGCATTGAATGCTCATGTAATTTGGAAATAATCTAATAACAGCACTAAAAATTAACAATTGTGAGCTAGTCTTCGTGCTGTGCTACACGTCGATCATCTAAACCTTACTAGCAATTGTGGGATGTTATCCCCAGTTTGATGGGTACCACCTCATGCCACATCATCTTGTGTTGGGATTTTGTGAGACATTTCAACATTGACAGGTTGACACATGAGGACACCTGGTCAATCTTGCCTTTTGCACTCAAATAAATGAGGCTAATCATTAATACGACTCTTATCATAAGTATGACATGCTCTCCATTTCCCTCTTGAGGTGTCCTCTCACATGCTTCTCGTATATTGCTGTCAGTACACACAGGCCATATCTATTTAAATTCCTGCATTGTGGACCATTTTATCAACCTTCACCCCTTCTTCTCGATGCCCATTGCAATTCATAATCTCTTCTTATTCTGTTATTTTTCCAATGCACCCACTTTTATCATAATTTCCTCCTCCATCCATTCCACCTTCCACACCAACATTACCTGGACCATATCCCACCAACAATGTTGTATCAGATTCTAGACAAGTGTTCAAATTTAGATAAAACAGAATCTTGTAGAAGCCTCTGGTTCGGGTTTCAACCATATTTTATAGAGTTATCTTTAGAACTAAACTTTGACCACCTCGGGTTTTGAATATACGAGACCTAACATTAGATGACAGAATTTTAATGATAAATCTTTCTCCAAAGCTCGAGCTTTGTGCTGTTGCCAGGATTTCTATAGAATAGTTTCAGATTGTGATTTTTCTTGGGAAATTGTGGATGACCTATACATTGGAGCATGGCCCATCCGAGAGAGACATTAGTTTTACCTGGAATGTCAATGACAAGTCACAAAACCACTATAGCCAGTGGGTGGGTGTCTACAACACCAAGTGTTGACATGCATTTAACTGTCAAAGATTGGAGCAGTTAAGTGGTTCTAAGTGTCAAAAACCGTTTGCAGCTGCACATCATTTCAAAATTTATACATACATTTGCAATACACGAAGAAAGGGTTCTAGTTTGAGGATTCTATCCTTGGAAGAAGTAAATTTTTTGCCATTTTTACCGTTGGTTCGCTCCATCATCTCCCCTTTGCATTAGTGTTATGTGATTATTGTTTAATGTGGTGTCGTTCTGATATGTTGTAACTGTGTTCAATTCATGAATACTTGTTTTTGACCTCACCATTTTCTTTCAGACTCCACCTCCACCAAGTGAATTAGTGTCTTGTGTTTTGGATCCCAGAGTTGAAGATAACGAAGATTGGAGCTGCAACCATACATTATAGCCTTAAAGGTCATCTCCATTTCATTGTATTTTAATTTTACTCTTGATGATTATGGTCCTATGTCCTAGTGTATTGATGTGTTATTTGAATATCTAAACAATCATTAATATATCTGGGCCTTTGGGCATTTTGGAGGATGTGGAAGTATTTTTTTTGTGTCTGAATTTTTCCTTCAGTTTTTTGTTGAAGTTGTGTTATGTGTGTATACATTATATTGCCATCTAAGAACATCTTTCTATCAAGTGAAGTCTCTTTCTTCTTTCCAAATGACATTATGACATATGGTTACTTTCTATTAGGTATTATGCGAGTTTCCTTTCTTGGTTCCATAAAGGTGAAAATTTGATCTATTTTTGCATTATAATATTGTCCTTCGGGCAAGTGCTTTTTCTAACTTTGTCAAGTTAACCACAAGTCTTGGACCCTAATTTTTGAAGCTGGAGGCCTGTTAACTGCTAGATTTGCCTGTGCAATTGGAGCGTTAAGAACTTATGATCCAGCGAGCTTTCATTAGGCTGGTGTTTGGTGACAAGTGCGTTAGCTGTCATAGTGATCAGAGTCCATTTCAGAGGCATGTTCACCAGTTTTGGGGAAAATTGTTATTTTTAGCAGTTTTACTATTTCCTAGGAGCCAGAGTTGCGGGGTCCGCAGGTTAGAGGTGATCGCATATATTTGGTCCTTGAGAGCTCACGATGCCAATGAGCTTTTTGAGGGTGACATGCAAGACACTGCTATTTTTAGCATTTAGGGTTTTAGCGCTCGTATGACGCTTCTGAGCATATAATTCGATTCCTTGCAGAAAATCGAGTTGGCTGAGTGTGGTTTCATTGACATACGAGAGGCTGCTATTTTTAGCAGTGCCTATTTTTAGGCATGCTATATTTGGCAGTGATCTCATAGCAGTTCCCTTCATTTTTCGTCTTTCCTATTTTTTAGAAGTCAGACTGCTATTTTTGGCATGCCTATATTTAGTAGTGCTATTTTTAGTATGTGGGCACTATACTCTTGGTTCCAGTGAGCAGTTGGGAACTAGTGTGAATTAAGCAAGTGGCAGTTTTTCATTGTGACACATGGCGGCCATTCCAACCTTATCTCATCAAGAAAACCCTAGGTTGCCCTCCTTTGGTACATTTGACAGTTTTCTAAAATTGGTTTCTCATGACTCCAGTTCTATTTGGAAAAGGAGGGTGCCTAGCTTAATTTATTCCTCTTTGCTAACTTTGGAAAACTGGGAGTTTGGGGAGATGTTTATTTTTGACTAGGGCGACCTCATTCACTTGTTTGCATGTGAGATGCAAATTTATTATTGGACATGACAGCTGAATTTGGAATTATTATTTTTGGAGGCAGCTAGTTATTATTGGACAAGTCGATCTCTCACGAGTTGTTAATGAGATTCTGGGTGATTGCATGAGTTTTAGTTAATTTGTGTAAAGGTTGACCCCTTATTTGCAATGGTTTAGTGGGAGTTTGAACCATATTTATGGCTGTTATCTAGCAGGTTTGCAGCAATTTTCCCCATTTGAAACAGCCACCTAACAGCAGTTAGATTTTGCATGAGCAGGCCACTCACTTTTGGGAATTTGGAGAGCTATAAGAGAGGGTTAAATGGCATTATTTTCTAGAGTTTTTTCAGTAAGCAGTCAATCTCCTTCTCTTCCATCTTTTCTTTCTTTCACTGCTGCATACACTCTATGCAGTGCATACTGCATACTATTCCAGCCAGTCTTGTATTTTTCTCCATGATGCAAACAATCTTTTGATTAATACAGTGATAGAGTGTGATAGAGTTTGACTATGCAGTTTCTTTACAGCTCTTTGAATTCAGTGGTTGAATAGTGTTGTGCTGTTGCAGTGGTATGGGTGGCCTAAGTGCCTTTACTTTGATTTTTTGATCACTTAAAGCGCATGTTCACCTTCTTTCCTTCTTTCATCTTTAGATGTTGTGAATTGGAATTTCTCATATTATTTGATTTTATAAGTTTCTTGTGTCCTTGGTTGATTGCACGCATATCAAGGACAACTTTTTTGTGTGCTGATCACTCATACTAATCAAAGATTTTTCTAAGTGATTGACAGTGCATGAACACTAGGGACACCCCCCTGTGACTGGAAGAGCACCAGTCTGAATGGAGGACTAATTAGCAGTGACCTTAGGCTAATTACTCTTAGTTGTTTCCTAGGTTTTCCTGGAGCAGATCTGAGAGACAAGGCCTCACTCTGCTTGTCTAAAGTGGACCTATGCTGTTGCATATTTTTGGTGTAGTTTTTTTCAGCATACGAGTCACTTATTCAATGAACTCCCCTATACCAAAAATAACGACAACAAAATCATATAGTAACTTGTTTGTGCTACATAACCATTACATATAATAGGTTTGGGATCATATAGATACATGTTTGTGCTACATAACCATTAACATTTAAGTTTCAGCTTGTTTGAATTCCATGGATCATTGCTCTAGCCATTATTAAATTACATAAAGTTTGCTGTGTCAATAAATAGAAATTTTCCCGTACTTATGGAATTTCGTTGCCATTGATCAAACTGGGTTTACAAGTGAGTGAGAGACCGTGGCTTGTTTTAATATTGGTTTTCAATTTCCTTCAACCAGCTTAAATGCCTATTAGTGTTTATGAGTGGTTCTTCCTAGGCCACGTGAAACTCCTCTTAAACATTATATTGAAGGCAACTGTTCGATTCTTGTTTGGAATGTTATTATGTTGAAGGCTTGCATTTGCTATGGACATTGCCTTTAATTTCCTTAACAATCTTGTTTTCATTGATTAGGTTTCTTTATCCATTGTCTCCATTTATTAGCATCTTAAGTTCCAGGAACTAATTATTATTTATGTGTATGGAGGATTGGTGATTGTTCAATGTTTTGAATCAAAGCATTTGTTACATGTCAAGCTTTCAACTGCTTTTCATTCCTAGTGATTGCCTTTGTCACTTGTGGATATTGATATTCTTTCTTTCTGTTATGGGTTTATCAAAGCCAATCGACTTGTGGGTGATCAGTTTTTATGCATTGAAAATTTCAAGCTTGTAATAGATTATTTACTGCTAAGAGCTTCAATTTATTGTGACCATTTAAAATTTTCTGTTTCATAATCTTGCTTTTGCAGGCAAAAGATATAATGTACCACTTATATATGGTTGCAAGAGGAAATATGCAGCGACTTGTCCCAAAAGAAGTACGAATAATCAAACATCTTCTATCATTGGAAGATCCGGAAGAACGCTCTGCAGCTTTGGCAGCTGCTTTTTCTCCTGGACCTGAAACCCAAGGGAAGCATGTGGATATGTTATACACGTAAGTCATGCTTTCTTGTTGCTTGAACCAATCTAACTTCCTGTTTTTAATAGAAGTGAGAACTGCATGTATTTTAATTCTGTAGCTGGCTTCTTCTCTTATACTCTCTGTATTTTTCAATGTTAAGGCAACACTAGAATCAAATTTCAATAAGCATCGCTTTTAGCATTGTTAAAAGGTACAAAGAGGAGAGGAGTTTGTTTATAGTTTTTTTATCTTGGGATGTTCCAAAGCTAGTTGGAACATTGCTCTTTGACCTAATGTTTAGGACATTCTACTTTTATATCTGCACTTGTCAGGGAAAAACTGCATCATTTTCGTGATTGTTTAAACTTATTTTCTGATCATGATACATGTATATATGTCTATACACACACACATTAGTGTCTATTATGTCTAGTAATTGACATGATAGTCTGGACTCTGGCCTTTTAGGCCATCTACAATATTTAGTGGGTTTTTGGGTAACAAAATATAGTACTTTGTAATGAACAAAGTTCATTTGCTGAAGAAAAATCCAACATAAGGAGGACAATATACAGAAATCCATAAAGGAAAAATATATATAAAATAGTGAATAAGATACGAATGAATGATATGATATACAATATTCTACGTGATGATGTATATACACATTGATGTGTCACGAGGTTGATGGGTCATGTCCTTAGTTAGGATGTGTCACTTCATTTACTATTTACTTCGTCTTCTTATTTATTTATGTTTATTACATTGCCTTTCCCTTTAGAAATGCTTTGTCCTCAAAGCATAAAAAGTTGTGCCTTTGTTCTGACTGGAACTGCTTTCCCATTGTTCTTCATTTTTGAGTTGGTGATAGTCGAGGATATGAGACAATATGATCTTCTAAGCATTGAGCAGAATTGTCGAATTGTAAGAAGGTCTAACAACCCTAATTTGATATTTTTTGGAACATTGCTCTTATATGATCCCAAGATGAACTTTTATTATGAGACTCAACTGTACAGGCATTGATATTCTTCGGAATATAGGTCAATTCTTTTTGTTCAAATCGATGTTGATACACTGATTCGTTAAGGTATTGGCTCTTGTGATTAGAATATCGATAAGGTGTCTTTGTAACTTGATCCTTTCTTCTCATACCTGTAGTGTTTTCTTGATTAACTTTTGGTATTATGTCCTCTTCATATACCCACCGAGTCACTTTGCTGATAACTGAATTTCTATTAGTAAGTACACTTGGATTTTCCATTGTTTGTACTTCGATATCTGAAGATATCCTTACTTCAACTAGATTTGCATCTTCTTGAGTTGTGAAGTTGATTGGATCTATATTGGTTCCTTTCTCCACAACTTGGATTTTTACGCTTGAAGACTTCTCTTGTTCCATAGGTTTGTTCAATGTTTCTTTATTAATTGACGCTTCTTTCTTGGTAAGTTGTTCTAATTTGTTTTGTACCGATTTCTTATCATTCTTTAGCTTCTTAATTTGTGAAATTAAGCTTTGATCATGATCCCTTAAGCATGGAAATTCTTCATTATTTTTTGACCGTTGCCTTTGTTTCTAGATTCTAGATTCTCTAGCATCTTTTTGAACCCTTTGATTTGTTCAAGCAACCTTTGATTGAGATTCCTTAGTCAGGAACTTTCTTCATCTTTTTTTGATAATTTCTTCTCAAGATATTGATTCTCTTGCTCTAATTTTTGATTGCATTGCTTCATATCCTTTGATTTCTTGATTTGTCCAAATAGTATTTGACTATGATCTTTTAAGAGAGAATTTTTTTCATCTTTTTCTAATAATTCAAATCTAAATTTATCTTTGAGATCGTTATATTTTTCTTGTTGTTTGGCTAGTTTGTCCTCTAATACTTTCTTGTTTGTTGATGTTTTGCTCATCTGTCTTCTAATTTTTTTATTTACGTTCGTGGATTATCATGGATTATCTTGATACTCTTTCATAATAAATGATATCCCACTCTTGATACTCTTGATACTCTAGATCTTGATTCCCTTACTCTAATTTTTGATTGCATTGCTTCATATCCTTTGACTTCTTGATTTGTCCAAGCAATTTTTAACTACGATCTTTTAGGCGAGAAATTTTTTCATTTTTTTTTTCTAATAATTCATATCCAAATATATCTTCAAGATTTTTATATTTTTCTTGTTGTTTAACTAGTTTGTCTTCTAATACTTTCTTGTTTGTTGATGTTTTTCTAATCCATCTTATAATTTTTTTATTTGCGTTTGTGGATTACCTTGATACTCTTTTATAATAAATGATATCCCACACATTGGACAAATGTTCATTTCTTGAAACCCAACAATCGGAAATTTTATGCCAATAATTTAACAACTCGGAATTTAATCTACTGCTGATATAAATTCTGTAAACTATGAAGAAAATTTACAGATCAGTTTTAACCATTAAAAATGCACAACGGAATCATAAACCCCACACACATTTGAAAATAGATATTTCTGGGCAATGCCCTTGGAAAAACCCCGAAGGGAAAACCAGTAAATGAGAGGATTTTATTGCCTTCAGAGGAAGAAAATAATTACAACAGCTAAGTCAGAAATTTCTTATAGGCCAACAAACTCAGCCTGTACGGCCTTGCTTTTTCGGCCCTGCTTTTTTTCAGTTCAGCTTTTTCTGTACAACTTTTTTGGCCCAGCTTCTGACCCTGTTTTTTTGGCCCTGCAAAATCTTTCCTCCAGCTGCAAATTCACTCTCTTCCTCGACCAAATCGTCCTCTTCAACTCTCAGCTCAATGTGTGCCTCTCACTCTCCTTAGATATGCTTTTATAATCCCTTAATGACCAAATCCCTAACCCTAAGATCTCAACGGTCAAGATTAGATCTTGCCTTCCCAAGATGGACGATTGTGACGTAATCTCTCATTGAGATGACTTAAATCACTTAAGTCACTCAACTTTATAAAAAAATCACTTTAGTCATTAAATAAAAGCCACATTAACTTTATAAATGCAATCATAAAGTTAAAAACTTAAAGATCAAAATTATTGCCCTGCTGTGGCCCAACTTGTCTTAAAATGACTTTTTGGGTTTTTTTACCGTCGTTTTGCAAAATTCATTAAGGGGATTGAGTTCTGAGGATACTATGACCATTTTCCATCAAGCAAACAAGGGGAAATCTGCAGTTTTCATTGCCATCAACCAAGCATTTGTGGAATGGGGATTTATTCCAATCTACCATATCCGTATTCCCAGGTATGTAGAAAAATTTATGCCTTTATTTTATTTGTTTTTCAAGATTTAGTACAGGGTGGCAATGTCCATTAGATATACCTCTTTGTGCCCTTTTTGAATGGGATATTTAACACTTATGTAGCTATGATATTTTAGTTGCAACATTTTAAAAGTTTTTTGTGGATCTAGATTTTGAATTTCCCCATTTGTTTTGTGCCATAGGTTTAAAAATTTAATGAATGCTCTACAAATTTCAAAATGCCAAAGCCATTGGACCCAATGTGGGAGTATGGTCTACCATATGACGATCATAATAGAATGGGGATGAATTGCAACCTATGTGGAATGGAAATGTTTGGTGGAATCAATTGCTTGAAATACCACCTTGCCAAAATCTCGGGGAATGAAGTGGGGATTTGTCTATCATCTACCCTAAAAATTGAAAATATTGCAAATCAATCAATTTTTGATATGATTAGAAAGAGAGATTAGAGGGAAGAAACGAGGCTTGAGCTTGCAAATAAAAGCACAATCTTCTCAAGGGTGGGGGAAAGCCAATCCTCAGGTTCACCTTCCACAATGTTCAGCCCCTCATCATCTTATTAGCACACGTTTTCACCCTCCAATTGAGCTGATATAACAGAAAAAACAGCGATGAAGAAGGTGCTAGTTCAAGGAGAAAACCCCCAAATTGTCACGGGTTAGACCCCTCTCCGTTTGGGCTGGTGCGTGTCAACTTCAGGAGGGAGTCCCTGGGTACCGGGCTGCTGTTCAGAGGTCTGATTTTCTGCAATTAATGACAAAAAACAGCAGAAAAAAGGCTTTGGATAGTGTGTAAACACACTGCCAAAGCGTTAGGAAAAGTAGATTTTATGTAGCTTGGGGGATCTTGCAGAGTTAGCACAAGAGAAGATAGAACAAAGCAAGAAAAGAAGCCACTTAAAAGATAGCTTAATATCACAATAAATGGTAAGAACTACTAATTTAATTGCAAGAATAAAACAAGATACCAACAAGAATGAAAGTTTGGAAACAAACACAACACTTCTTTATTATAGGCTTGCCAAAGGGTTGATTGCGCCACAATCAACAAGTCCACAACTGGTACAATGATCACTCTTGCTCAAAGAGAGAGAAGCTAGACTAGAGAGAATAAGATAAGAGAGAGAGAAAGTATGTGCTGATGCTGCCAAAATCCGACCATTAGTCCATGTTGCTAACTCCAATATATAGTGTAGAGGGTGCACTTTTCCATAAGAAACCATGGGTGCATGAGAGATGGAGTAGGAATGGGGAAAACAAATGAGTGAGGTAAGTAGGAGTGAAGAAGAGTAAACAATGTGCATGGGAGGATAAACACATGAGTTAATGCACATGTGTGAGGAAGATAGGGAGTTAACATATGTGAAGGTTGAGTTATGAAAGGGAGGAAGGCGTGTTAAGTGAGGAGAAGTGAAGAATACACCCTAAATTTTAGGGATTTAGCGTTTAAGAGGAATTAAAAGGGATTTTTTGGAATTAATTGCATGGAAAGTGAGTTAATGACGAGTGCGAGGAAATTAAGTGATTGATTTAAGCCTTGATTGGCTCAAGCCCTAAATTTTAGGGATTTAGCATTTAAGAGGAATTAAAAGGGATTTTTATAGAATTAATGCATGGAAAGTGGAGTTATGGAGAGTGAGAGAAAAGTGAGTGAGAAAATTAATCCTTGATTGGCTCAATCATCTCAGTGGGATTGCCACCTCACCCATGCATCCCCTTTAATTAATTAACTTATTGACTTTAGTGCTTTTCCTTGGAAAGTGTGCCCCTCATCAAGTAATTCCAAGTAGATGCCACATCACACTGAATCACTGCCACATGTTGGAATTTGACCTTGCCACTTGTCACTTTTGGAACTATCCACCCTTGCTATGTATAGAAACTGCTAAAAATAGGGTCCGTCTCCCAAAATTTAGGAAACTGTCAAAAACATCCAGGATGACTAGGAGAACACCGCCATGTGTCAACTGTCTAAAAATAGACATTGCTAAAAATAGAATCTCTTCACATGTCAATGATATTATACACATCAGATTTGATTTTCCAAGAGGATTCCAAATATGTGATCAGAATCGACATGTGAGCCCTGGTGCTTCACCTGTTAAAAATGGAAATATCATGCATGTCACCTGTAAAAGGTCCAAAAGGCTCAAAATGTATATTGTACACTCAAAATCTCAATCTGATTCGTGGAGCCCATCCTGCTAAAACTAGAAAGTTCTTGCATGTTGCTCAGAAGAGCATCGTCAGGCCCAAAATCATGCAAGGACCAACCCTGTATACTCAAAACTACTCAAAACTGTCAACCGAGTCTCTCAATCACTGTCTCCTAAAAAGTAGGGTCACTTGCTATATATAGACAATTCTCTCAAATGCATGGGAAACTAAGCTAGCTCTAACTCTGAAACAAAAACAACCATATACTGATCATGTACCCGTCTCTGATAGGAACCAACCTTTGAGTCACACAAGTGCTAAACTCTGAGAAAATCTCTGAATGCCAGCCAAATAATGCATGCTAGATCTTAACCCTCAAGATTTTCAACGGTGAAAATCTAGGGGTTAACACATTTTCGCCTTTCTTTGTGCCGAGGTCGATGCGTAGGGGACAATCTTCCATTCAGTCAATAATTAAAACAAGGGAGTAGGTTGACAAGTTTGTGGCTAGATGTTTTCTATGCAGTGACATTCCATTCAACATTGACAAAAACATCCCACTCTGCCATTCCATGTTTGAAGTCGCTACTATTGTTGGTCCGGGGTAGAAGGGCCCTTCCTATAATGATTTGAGAGGGTCTTTCCTTCAAGGGGAAATCGCTGATTGCTCAAAGAGATTGGCTAAGCTTAGGGAATCATGGGAGATCATCAGATGCATCGTTATGTCAAACTATTGGACAATTGGGAAGGGCAGGTCCATTCTCAATTTCTTGGTTAATTGTCCGAGGGAGGCAATGTTTATCAAATTTGTTGATGCATTTGCATATGTTAAAGATGCATAGTTTCTATGTGAGATGTTGGATGGCTTCATCCGAGAGATAGGTTTGCAATATGTTGTCCAAGTCATTATGAACAATGTTGCTAATTATGTTGTTGTTGACAAGTTGCTTATGGATAGGTATTGGACCTTATATTGGACTCCTTGTGCCACCCATTGCATTGATTTGATGTTGGAGGACATGGAAACAATTTATTGGATCAAGGAAATTGTTGATTCAACTAGGAGTGTCACAATATATATAAAATAATAATAATCTATTTTTAAGGTCATGACCAAGATAGACACCAATTGGTGTATGAGGCCCCCTTGTTTGTGGAACAAGGGACCCCCTCTGCGTAGTGATTTGACACACACACACACACATATGTTCTTACACTCGTGAGACAATTCACACGGAACAAGGAGTTGGCCCGTTTCAAAATCATCTGTTTCACCACTAGCTTCATTTCTCTTCAGTTTGTCCACAATTCTATGTTAGAGTTGCAAAGGATGTTTCTTTTAGATGAGTGGAATGCTTGTGTCTACAACACTAAAGTGGACGGGCAAGCCATACCCCAACTTGTGAGACTAAATCAAGTTTTTGTATGGGAGTGCAAGAGTTGTGTGCCATTAGTGAACCTTTGGTAACGGTTCTTTGCATGGTTGATGGTGACAAACCTGCAATGGGCTGCTTGTATGAGGCCATGGATAGGGCCAAGGAAGCTATCCATCGGTACTATGAGGACAAGGGGGAGGAAGGATTTACTAGACGAGCCAAGATATGGAATGTGATTGATGAGCGATGGAACAATACTTTCCATTGTTTGATTCATGCAATAGGGCTCTACCTCAAACTCACATACTCTTATGCATGTGGTTGTAGATTTGATGTAGAGATTATGGATGGATTTTTTTATTGTGTTCAGAGGATATTGTTGACTCCCGTTGAGCACTTGGAGATTTCCAAACAAATGGAGATATATATGCTAGGTGTTGGGACATTTGGTTATGATATGGCTATCCAAGATGGGACCACTAGGATGCCAAGTAAGCTCCAAGTAAAATTTGTTTCAAACTTTGAAATTTCAATGTCTTTCCTTTCCATCTATTTGCTACTCTATGAAAATATAATCCATTGTCTTTCCTTTCCATTTATTTGTTGTAGATATTTGGTGGGCAAACTATGGCAGAAGAGTCCTAGAGTTACAAAAACTTGCCATTCAGGTGCTTAGTCAAACTTGCATCTCTTTAGGGTGTGAGCGCAACTGAAGCAGTGTTGCGGGGGAGCGCCCCCCCCCCCTCGAACCCGCTCCTGAATCGCGCTCCCAAGGGGAGAGGCGTTTTAAAGCCTTGCTCCTCATCTTAAGCTTCAGCTCTAACTTGGTTTTGAGGAAGCTCAGGCGTCCAGGGGAGGCTGCAGCTCTGGAGGCAGCTCTAACAGCTCCACAGGGAGGCGGCCTTGTATGAGGGAGAAAGTGAGTCATTTTATTTATTTTTTGGTTTTGGAAATGACTCATAGGAAAGAGTAGCCTAGGGTAGGCTAGAATACTAAAACCTCTTTCACTCCATTTCTCTCTCAATTCTTTTTCTCATTTCATCCATTTCTTTGCTAAGAGGGTTTGAATCTTGAGAGGGTTCTTACTAGTTTTAGAGATTGAAGGGAGATTGAAGGCTACGTTTTATAGGGAACTTGGAAGATTGAAGGAAAAGCTACACCATTTGTGATAGCTTGGAAGGAGATTGAAGGCTACCATAATCATATTCAACAACCATTTGGAGAGCTAAAGGTGACTCTTGGTGTGCATTTTTTTCTAATTTTCTTGTTTTTTTTTTTTTTTTAAAATGCATGTGTTGCAAACTAGTTTCTTCTCCTACTCTTTTACATTTCTCCTCCATCATTCTTTTGCAGGTAGCAAGTTATTATCAGGTTCAACATTCATGATGTTGATGTGTGTCAATGTGGTGGTATGCCATTTGGTTCCATTTTTTATTATAATGATGGGTGTGGGAGGTTCATTGAGCTAAAATACTACCATGATAGTGATGAAGAAATGAAAGTGGACAACATACCAAGGAGGAATGGAAGGGATGGGAGACAATGAAAATGGTGATGGTGGGGATCCCAAAAATCCAAAGGCAGAGGTACACACCTCTTTGTGGAGGTTATGTCACTAAAAGCTTCTTGGGAGGGAAGGGTTAGGAACAAGAGAATTTATAATACCCTGCTACATTGTCATCTAGAATACAGGGTTCATACAGGTGTGAGAAAGCATCTATGTGGAGCTAATAATAGGATGAAGAAATTTAAGAATAGAATCAAAATCACAGAGGTATGTTCCAAAAGAAATAGACTTAAATACCAAAGGGAAGAGGAGGAGGTAGCACAAAACAAAGCCAAAGACCAAGGGGTGAACCTGAGGGAGTAAGCGGAGATGTTAGGATGAATTAAACACATCCTCCATGCTAGTGCATTCTCCACCTTAGTCTTCACCTAGAACACTATCAGATTTCCTTGACTAAGGTTGTAGAGATGATGTGGATGCAAAAGTTTCTGAGGTTTCTATGTGCATGTGGTATACCATTCAAATGCGGTATGCTCCACCATATTGGCATGAAATGGTCCATCTCCAATATAGTACTAAAAGTTATAGAGCCACAGGTATGACAAAGCTAGAACCGTGGGACTTGACGAGAAGAAACCAAATCCAAGGTGCTCTAGGAAGAACTACAAATGAGTACTGGAACCCTAAATGGGAGTATCAGTGTCTCACGATGGTTGGACGAATGTGAAGAATACAAATAACATTGATAAATATTCTTAGCGTATTACAGAGGTAGTGCGATCTCCTTTCGATTACATTTACTTTCGGATGCAGCTACAAAACGGGGATTAATATTGCAGATGCCTTGCTTAAACCATTCAAGATATTGGGGCCCTACAAATGTCATTCAAGTCATCACTTGATATCTTTGCTAATTGTAAGCGTGAGCAATCATTGAAGATAGAGTACTGATATATTTGGTTGGGGTGTTTGGCTCCACAATGAACCTTTTGATGCATGATAGTATTAAAATGAAGGACCATGATTTATAAGATGGATTGATGCTGTACAGAGAGGGAAAGATGATAAGATTTATTATCCAATCATAGCATGGCCCACTACACATTTTGTGAGTCCTCCAAGTTGGAGTTACTAAAGATTACAAAGACCAGATTTGCTAGCTAGTATCTCACCTTCAGGCGTTTGTTGAAGGTGAGGACAGCATTGGCTAGTATGGCTTCAAGTGATTCATGGCGGGATCTAAAGACAGGGCTACATCCACATATGAAACAATTGACTTTCATAAGGTGGAGGACACAGTTCTTGATGACCATTTTTTGCAACAGGTTCGGTATATTATGCAGTTCACCAAGAGCAACCATTTACAGTATGGATTACGTTCTTGGGATCACGGATCGGTAGGGTGATTGGAGAGGTGTTTGAGCAGATGGACAGCATGCTAGTTCAAATCAAAGACATTGTTCAGCAAAGGGATGCGATCTTGTATGATCCTATCCATTAAACTTGTGGTCAAAAGGTGGGATAAATTGAATGTTCCACCATGCCCTAGAATATGTCCTTACACCAAAATAATTATTCTTCGTCTTGGATTTGGCCCAACCAGCACCCAGGGGTGGTGAAAGGAGAAAACCACACACTGATCGAGAGGTGCAAAATGGATATATGAATGCATTGGACAAGTTGGTACCTAATGAAGAGGAGTGTGCTCAAGTACGATGCGAATTGAGCAAATACATGAGTGAGCATGGAATCTTTGGTAACTTGCATGCAACCAAAGGTCGAGAGACCGAGTTGGGTGCTATTGCATGGTGGAACATGTATGGATCCTTTGCCAAAAAATTGCATAAATTAGCGGTGAAGGTGCTTTCTCAGTCGTTAACACCTCTTATGAGGAAGAGGTGTTGGAGCCTCTCAATTTTCCTTGATCCTCAAGTTGGGTTACTAAAGATTACAAAGAGCCAGTTGCTATTTATTATCTCACCTTCAGTTGTTGAAAATTAAAGAGAGCTAGCGAAGCTAGTAGTATGGCTTAATTGATGATTCATGGCGGATCTAAAGAGCGGGGCTACATCATATCCCAGAAGAAGTGACTTCGAGGTGGAGGACAGGAGTTCTTGATAGGCCATTTTTGGCAACAAGTTGGTATATTACCGCGGTTCTGGAAACCCGTACATTATGATTCGGTTGCGGATCACAGGATGGTAGGTGATTTGGAGAGGTGTATGAAGCGGATAAGATGACATGCTAGGCCAAATCAAAGACATTGGAGAGCCAAAGGATGCGATCTTGTATGATCATATCCATGTAAACTTATTGGTCCAAAGGTGGATAATTTGAATGTTCCACTCATTGCCTTGGCATATGTCCTTACCCAAAATATTATTCTTCATCTTGGGTGGCCCAACCAACACCCGGGGGTGGGAAAAGGAGAAAACCACACACAAAATGAGGTGCAAAATGGATATATGCTTGCATTGGACAAGTTGGTGCCTAATGAAGAGGAGTGTGCTCAAACACGAACAATTGAGCAAGTACATTAGTGAGCATGGAATCTTTGGTAGCTTGCATGCAACCAAAGATCGAGGCAGGTTGAGTGCACTATTGCATGAGGAATTGGAACAACCTTCCCCTGTAAAATTGCATAAATTCTGGCGGTGAAGGTGCTTTCTCAGTCGTTAACACCTCTGAAGTGTTTGGAGCACCTATAACTTCTAGCATTCACAATGTAAAGAGAAACAACTTGAATCTTGAGGCCAGGCGTAAAGCTTGGTTTATATTTTGCATTACAACTTGAGGTTGTTATTAGCATTATTGTGATCTGTGAGAATGCTTTTTGTGAAAGAGGTATGACTTGGGATAACAATCGAGGGGAGACTAATTTCTGAGGATGGAACCATTGTTTTTAAACTTACAAGAGGAACTTGAGTGAATCATGAGTAAAGCGATCTGCATATTCACGGAGGAGACATACCACCCCATCCACTCTTCAAAGGGTTCACAGGATTCATCACGGGTTTTACCTTTATCTACCAGCATCCATTGTTGTGTCATGGGAGGGCCATTCGAGGGCTGAGTGAGTGTTCAATCCATGCACACATGTTCCTCCTCTTGTTCAAAGATCAGGGAGAAGAAACTAGAAGTTTCATTGTGAAAGGAAATCTTAGAGCATAGTACTTAGTACTTTCTAGATCTCTTTTTTTGTTTCCCATTTTGAAGTAGTCTCTAGATTCTAGAATTTAGTACTTTGTATTGACTCTTTATTATGGCCTATTATGTAAACAATGAAATTATGAAGTTATGAACTTAAGAACATCATATGCATGACAATTTACCTTTAAGTTAATGATTGATGTTGGACGATGCTTTGAAATGATTGATGTTATGATGCTTTGCAGTTGATGTTATAACTTATGATGCTTTAATGTTGAGTCCACATATGTTTATGATTGATGTTATATGTAGTATGCTGTAATACTATGTGGGATGTACTAAATGGGTTGATGCTTTAATGATCATGATTCATCACTCATCAATTAGTTAAATGATCTTATCCATCTATGTTTTCATGTTTTTGCAATTGATTCGACATTACATGTTTAATATATATATATATATAATATAAAAATATAGATTTTTTATGTATTATATAAAACGCTCCCGAAGCAGCTCCGACTCCACATCCGGTGCACTTGAGAAAATATCACGCTTCCAGCTCCGCTCCGCTCAGCTCAGCTCTAAACTCTGCATCTATGACCAACAGGCAGAGGTGTCTTTGAAAAAATACCTCCAAGGAAGCACAAGCGCTCCCAACAGCCTTGAACTGAAGTGTCTTTGAAAAAATACACTCCAAGAAGCACAATAGGTTAGAAATGTTCAAATTAAAATTTTAATTTTTTATAATTTCATTAATTTTAATTTATGCCCATGGGACATCATCCTATAATTACAAAATGGCCCTCATATATGTTAGATGTCCATCGCCTTAATGTCATGGTTTATGTCTACTACAATCTCACGTTGTGGGTGAAGCAGATTGACAAAGTACCTGAAACGGATGCCATTTCATTGGATACGATTGACACTACGAGTCCATGGAGGGTGGAGATTGAGAGGCTTTTCATGGAGGAGACACTTGAGTGGTTGGAGCATGATGCTAATGAGTTGGAGGAGGAGGAACTAGAGGATTTTCCACTTCTCGGAGAGACAAATTTGGGGTAGGAGGAGATTCTTCTTTCCCCCGGGCCCGGTATAGGAAGATTTTTGCCTCAAATCTCAGCTCCCTAATATTTCTCTTTTGGAGAAACTAATTCTTCTCAACGCCCAACCTAACTCTACATGCTGAATGGTGTACCTTCTTTCATCACTACTATTTACCGTGGGAGTATCCTTGCCCTAATGGAGGGGAAGGAAGATTCGTCTATGCCCTAGGTTGGTGAATAAACTATAAATTGATGTATTCCCCGACCCAAACGACCGAACACCCCGTTACTCCAAGATGCTGTTTAGAAAGTTCAAGCATTGAGTGTGTGTTGTAGCCACCACTTCCACAGAGAAATGCAACTAGGGAAAGAGTTGGAAGACAACCCACTTCAGCTTGCACCTTATCCCCAGGATTTGCACCTTCCACCTCATGCTCAACCTCACTGGTCAACATGTCCACCTATTGCTTCCAGAGGAAAAGTGCCAACGATGACCTTTGCTCGTAAAAGGGGTAGAGGGAATCGTTGATATCTTAGTGCATTATGATTATCCTTGTAGTATCTAGATGCCTCATGATGATCATCTCGTGAGATGCTTTTATTTTTGTTTTGATGTGATTTTGTATTATTCTGTTAGGACTTATGACTCAAGACAAATATCATATTTCAGTATCGATGTGTGATGTACCACTTGACATCTTATACATCTTATATATCAGTTTTATTTTTATATTTATGTAGCAATGTGTTCGTTTTATGTTGTTGTTGCTTTAAATGTTTAAAAAATTGAAAAAATGATTATTTATGTATTTTTTAAGTTTCCCGATAATTTTTGATATTTTCCTTGATATTGCCGATAAGTTGTATTTCAAAACCCCGACGATAAATTCACCGAGACAATAAATGTAACATTGTTACACACTTTCGCAAAATAACGTTGTTGAAAGGAAAAATTGGACCTTGGTTAAATGGCATGGTGTTTGGTTCATGCCAAAGGAATGTTGACTAAGTTTTGGTCAGAGGATGTTCACTACTCAAACTACCTTTTGAACATGATTTTGACCAATGCTGTATGGGATATGGCTCCTCTTGAGAAATGGAGTGGGAGAAAACCCTCAATTGGACACCTTAGAATGTTTGGATGCATTGCTTTGGCTCATATTCCAGATGATAATTGAAAGAAGCTAGATGCAAAGAGTCATGCTTGTATCATGATGGGCTACTTTGAAGAGTCGAAATCCCATAGGTTGTTTGATCTAGTCAAACAAGAAATTATTTGTAGGAGGGATGTTAACTTTGATGAGCAAACTTAAGGTCTTACTTTCTTGAACTCCTCTTCTAGACTGTTAAGCAGTGATCCACTTGAAATTCTGAAAAACTCTGGATGGACTGCATCCACTAATGTGTCCACAAGTTTGATCACTAGACAATCGACTCATGTACCAATGAGTCTTGGAATTGACTTGTAGTCGATCTTCCATAGCAGAGTTGACCACAAGTTTTGAACTACGTGATCATTCAACTAATGATAATTTTGATGTAGGTACTTCCTCTACAAGGGTTATTTGTCTTCCTAGATGGGCGACTAAGACAATTGAAGCTATTGGTGCTGATGCAGGAGATATAAATGACTCAAGGAAAACTAGAGGTTAGGAACAACGTGGTAATGTTGCTCTAATAGCACATCCATTTGAGGCATGCCATCTTGATACATATGAGGATGCATATGGTCAACTTGAATGAGAGAATGCTATGGTTGTTGAGTATCATTCCCCAAGGAAGAGCAAAACTTGGGATTTAGTTCCTTGATCGCAAGGGAGGAATGTGGTGAAATTTTATGTTAGAATTTTAAATTTTCTGGTTACACAATTACAATTACTTAATCTAATAGCAACTGTAGTAGGATCATTGAAAGATAGACAATCATAGATACAATAGAACACAAAGATTATCTTGGGAAACCCTCATGGGGGAGAAAACCCAACAACCAAAATCCTCAATATAGATTCCTTCAACCAGTTTAATGATGCACTATAGCTCTCCAAGAAAGACCAAGACCAAAACACCAAAAGAACTAGTCTCCCAAGACTTGTGCGCTAGACCTTCTTATGTGCTCTAAGATGCACAAGAGAAGTGTGTGAGTGTGAGTACAAATGAGAAGAACCTATCCTCTATTTATACACAACAATGTCTCTTGAAGGGACATGACCCTTGACCTAACTAACCCATAAAAACAGGGTCGACTAGCCACAATGGGGCTTTTTACAATTATAACTAAAATACTAATAATATAATAATTTATGTCGAGCCGACTTGTACAATATAATTATAATAACCTTTTAAAGGTTTGACCAAAACAAATATACAAGAATATCTTCCGTAGTTACACCAAAAATATTAACATATAAGACCAAATTCACATCTAGAGGTGCTGTTGAAAGGAAAAATGTTTGCTTGGTAACCGACGATTTTTCTCAGTAAGAAGGTATCAATTACACCAAAACCCTTGTCCTTGTGACAACGATGATCTCTGTTCCATTGATTCTTTCACTTGCTGCTCATTTTGGATGGGAGGTACATTAGATGGATGTCGAGAGTGCATTTTTACATGCTGATCTCATTGAAGAGATTTATATGGAGCAACCCCCAGGCTTTGGGAAGGATGGTGGTCTTTGTTTGTCGACTGAAGAAATCCTTGCATGGTTTGAAGCAAGCCCCCACGGTATGGTGTGCAAAGATTGACCAATTTTTCCTTAATCTCGATTTCAAACACGATGAATCGGATCACAATATTAATGTTTTGCATGTAAATGGTGAAACTTTACTTGTTGCAATATATGTTGATAATTTAGTCATTATTGGAAGTAGTGCCAATCTAATTTTCGGTTTGAAGAAACCATTAATTGATACATTTGTAATGATTGACCTTAGTTTGTGCATTTCTTTCTGGGCATCCAAGTCTTACAAATGGATAATGGTATCTTCCTTTCTCAACCTAAATATATACCGAATCTACTATAGAGATTCAAAGTGGAAGATTGTAAACCTGTGCTACACCATACCAATTGGGAGTAAAGTTGACTAGAGAGTGTGATTCTTTGAAAGTTGGAGCTAATCTTTACGGGTAGCTTGTTGGTAGGCTTATTTATCTAACTTACAGTTGATTTGATATTTCCTTTTCTATTAGTGTGGTCTCTAGAGTCTAGATTCCTGTAGGATTTGAGGGAGAGCCACTTGAAGGCCACAAGGAGGATTGTTTGCTATATCAGGGGTACTTATTAGTTTGGTATAAAATATTGGAGTAAAAATATGAACTAGCTAGTTGGTTATATTGACTGGAATTGGGATGGGGATGGAGATGACTAGAAGTTGACTTTTGGCTATGTGTTTCATCTTGGGTCTGGACCCATAGTTTGGTCCTATAAAAGGTGGTTTCTCATTTGACCACAAAAGAAGAATATAGAGTTACAATTAATGTTGGCACAGAGGTAGTGTGGATTCACAACCTCATGGGTGAGCTTGGATTTCCCTTTGAGGAATTGGCTGTAGTGTATTGTGACAACAAATGTGCAATACATGTTGTTGATAACCTTGTTGCACATGGTAAGATGAAGCATGTGGAGCTTCATTCTCATTATTTGAGGCAACTGGTATGAGATGCTATTGTATCTTTTGTTTATTGCAAGACAGATGATCAGATTACTGATATCTTTAAGAACCCTCTAACAAAAGCTATGTTTGTGACACTTTGAGCTGTGCTTTGGCCTCAGGAAGTTGATATTATGGGAGGGTGTACATAGCTAATTTCACCCTCTGAATCTCCAGAGTGTTGTGCTGATGGGGGGTGTTAGAACAGTGGGTTCATCACACCTCTAGATCTTCTCGAGACAGTTAGTGGACAGTGAAAGACTGACTAGGAGAATCGAGTGAGACATCAATTCGGCGGTCGTGTCGACCAAGACTATTATTGGTGCACAGGTTGACTATGTCTTTCTACTTTAAGAAAGCGAGTTATACTTTTGGGCTATATATGGATTGGTCTATCATCATGTAGAAGGTTTTTTGTGTTTCTATATATGTTGAGCTATATGCACTTGTGCTTTAGTGCTGTAACAGTATCTTTAGACAACATCTCTTCTTGGAATTCATAACTCTTCACTTCTGCAAATTCCCTGGTTCTCCAACTTTCCAGCACAGAGATAAATAGCTTCCATGAGCATCTGCAACCTAAACTTCCAAGGGATGAAATTAGAGACCCCCTTTAATCTGTCACATTCCCTGAGATCTGTCATGCTACTCTTAGCCATTCTTGTAGCCCCTTGGATTGCAACTTAAGAAAAAATATCTGTTCAGCCTATAACAACTTTTCATTTGTTAGCTTAGCTTTCAAAGACATAAAATGATTCACCCTTCACAGGATCAACAACCCTTCATAGGCATCCAAACAAATCGAACTCATAGGTACTTGAACCTTTCCCAAGCATGGAATGCTCCACTCACATGAACTTGATGGGATCGACACCCCCTGAAATCATCCTTGACATAAAATCTCATTCACAGTTCGCTCCCCTTACGATTCACTGGATGCAATATTTCAGAAAAACAGCTCTGATACCATGTGGAAAATCTAGTTCATGATATGCAGATCTGATTCCTAAGATCTACAAACTAAACCTGAAACAACAAAGCTCTTGAACACAAATCATAATTGTGTCTTTTCAATAACAAAAACCAAAGAATGATAGATTAGGGGAGGAGACAACATATCTGAATTTGATACTAATCCACCAAATATTAAGTTATAAATTTGAGTTTTCTACTTGCTGAAAAGTTAAAACAAAAAAGCATCGCACAAGATTGCAGGCCCAACACACATAAAATCAATATTATCATAGGAAGTTGATATTATAAATGGATACCAAAGGTTACATTTATAGGCCGGGTGTGAGGATGAAGACATCATCCATAATCACCGATCACTAGGTAAATCAACAACCCACTAAGCAACTGGAACATATGAGTTATCCCACCCCGACTAAAACATAATAAAACACCATGAATCTTAGTCCACATAAGACAACTCATCCCAACACCCACTAAGCCACCTTGATTTTAGTGCAAGCGGTTTCTCATCCAACATCCCACTAACTCATCTAAGGATTTTGTGCATTCACTTGCTCTCATAAGTTAATCAAAATTGGTGACTTGAGCTAATCATTAGTCTTAAAATAAAGATTCCTAAAATTTAGGAAATTCTTGAAACATAGGAAATGATGCCAAATGAAAGAAATGATATGGAGAACGTATTTAGAGCAACAAATTAACACCTATATCAACAATTAGAGGCATCCACTGCCTTGCTGATACTCTAACCATGGATTAGTGTATTCAAACTCGGATTGAGTTGACTCGGACTCGGTCAACTTGGCCGAGTCAAACCCTTACAACACTGACTCGGCCCTCCAGATGACTTGGGTGACCGGTTTGGTACCGAACTGACCGAGTCAAGGCTTGACTTGGCCGGTTCAGTGCCAAACCGGCTAAGTCAAGGCTTGACTCGATCGAGTTCGTACTGGACCTCACCAACACACAAACTTAATTTTTTCTTTAAAAGAGTTTGACCAAAAACTTTGGCAATTAATGGTAATGTTAAATTCTTAAAGTAAAAGGATAGTTGACATTTCCTTTATCTTTTCCTTTTCATCCAACTATCCTTTTACTTAAATTTTTAACATTACCATTAATTGTTTTAGGATATTTGAAGTGGTTCCAACCTCAAGGGAATTCATATGAAGAAAGTAGAATTTTATATCTCATTCAAAATCCAGCAGACTTAACAGTTTTCAGGGTTTCAAGATTGGTAGGATTGCAACATTTTCATTGGATTCTATCACATATGAGGGTATGGGATTGGCATTTAATCAAGAGCACCAAGCCCTTTATGTACCTCGATGTTGGTGGTATTGATTGTTGAACCCCTCTAACATGGCCTTATCAGAAAATGTACCTTTCACTCAAACCAAAATTATTGATTAGGCATGCTAATCTTTTTCTACCATATTATAAGGCTTTGATTAGGTACTTTCATCAAAATTGGGAGGTGTTCATTGATGTCTCTAGAGGATCGAGGTAGAGGCAAAGGCTAGACAAGAGGCAAAGGGTGATACTAATGATAAGGATCCCAATATAAGCGATGGTGGAACATTGCTTGTCATTTAAATGATCTTGCTCATTTATTCATAATGCTTTCTTTCAAAGTTTCAATAAGTTTTTGGAATCATGGTTTGGAATCTTTAAAATATAATGTTTTCATTAAAATTTAAATATTTTACGTAATTTTTAGTAAATTGAGTCATTGAAATCAGATCGATTCGAGTCAATTTGAGTCCAAGTTGACCATCGATTGATTATGAGGCCGAGTCTGAGTTTTAAAACATTGCCATGGATACAAAGGCTAGTAGGTTGGTGACATAATGCCCACTCTCCCATTCTATTGAGAAATGACCCATGGTCACACACTCACTGGGACATACACGTTCCAATTGACTCCAGTGCATGATCATCTCCCAGTCCAGATCGAGCAATCAAGTTCCCATTACTATATTTTTCTTTTTGCCTCGAATGTTTGGGTAGGTCTTTGGAGCACCCAAGCTCCCTGTAGGATTATCCTTCTCATTCCACTCAATTCCAACCATCCATAAAGGACATTCTTAGATTCTGCATTGGTACTGTCACTGTGATTGATGTTGACGAAAATAGTCTCTCTTCCACTTCTACTTACAGTGCAGAGTAGTGGCTTTCTTCTCTTCTTGTCTTGCATAGTGATGGATTTATCTTTAGTCCTTTTTAGGGCTTACCTTTTGAGTTTACTTAGGTATTTCTTTCTACATGTAGGAGTTACTTTTGGCACTCCCATGTCACTTTTGGGACTACTTGTACTTTCTAGCCCCATTAACTTGTTTTGGTCACTTGTAGACATTAATAAAATTTATTTCTTTCTTTCTTTCTCCCATTTTCCTTGTAATTGAAGTTCTTGATCCCTAAGGCCTATTTAAGTCTCAACCATTCCATAATCTAGTTAGGATCGCTTTACAAGGGCCCTTTTAAATTCTTTTTCCCTGTTATTGAACAATATTAAAGTCTATTGCCAAGAACTATTTGTGATGAAAGAGAAACCCTACTTACTCTCTATTGAGTCAGAGGAGAAAAAGAGCAGGTTTCTGCCAAAAGTAATTGCTAGTAGACCAAGCAATTGATGATCGATTTCTTAACTTACAGCCTGCTACTTTGAGTTCCTACTTACGATTTTCAAAACATGTAAGAGTGCAAGATTGCATTATGTTCTCCACAAGCAGCCCTAGTGGTCAAGAATTCACAGCCTACCCAACTTTTTATTAGGTAGCTCTATAGCCCCTCTTCCTAGGAAGTCCACAAGGAGAAGAGCTACTGCTAGATCTGGTCTATGAAGGAGGCCTTTGCTTTGTTGATATAGATGAGACACATGGCTTTCTTTCCTGTTGCTCTGATCCTCTCTTTCTCATTGATTGTAGCTCTATGTGTCTTTCTTCCAACTACCTTTTTGAATTCTTGGTAAGCCATAAGTTTTTATCATGGCACTGTAGTTTCCTTTGTAACTAGATTATACTTGTTTACTTGAAACAACTTTAGGACGGACTTGATGTTATGGATAGGTGTCCTAACACCTTGGAAGACAACTTTATTTGTACACACAGACACACACACACACACACACATCATAATGGCATGGATATTTCTGGATACCTTGAGTGATGGGATAGAGTATGGCCATCATTTGGCCTCTCAAGTGGGTGAAACTCACATGGTCAGCGTCATTGCATGTTAAAGCCATTCTTCATGCAATTGTGGTTTGAAATTCACATTGTTCTGGCTCACTACTCTGTAGCTCTACCAACTTCCCATATCTATCATCACCCATTTAATATTGTTTATCGAGGACTGGATAGATCACTCGAGTAGTGAATAGATATAGTTCCAATGATTATTGTGGTGACCTCTTCTTGGTAATGATGAAATGATATTGAAGCCTATAGTAGGTGATCTTATTTCAATACTATTTGAGGGTTTTTGTGGCCAACTTACCCTGATAAATAATAATCAATAGAGGTAGAGCCAATATAGCTTATAGTCATCAAATTCTAAGGAAACAAGCTTCGTTCTTAAAAAAGAGAATAATTAATGCGCTTGTAGAAAATAAAGAAAAGGTTTAAGGTTTCTTGTAGTAGAGCTCGGATAAGAGGTTATTCAAAAGGATAGAGAAGCTGAAACATTGTATGTTTTGTAGAGATGCCAAATTTGAACTTTATCGGTGGCAGTGCATAAATGTTTCCCTAGGATTCCAAAATTACAGGTCATAAGATATATGTTCAACTTTAGATGCAAACATTATGGTTGTTCAATGTTATGGGTTGAAAGCCTTTGTGATTTGCTACCTTTTAAAGAAATCGGGAGTACAAAGTGTAAAGGAATGGTGTGAAATTGAGTTGTGATGAAATGGAGTGAAATGAAGCCTTATATTTGTGGTATGTAAAGTGGTTATATAATCTATCTTAAATCAGCCGAGTCTTCTCAATTAGTCTGTCACATGTCTTTATCACTTGACTAGACCAAGGCCTAGTGAAAATTATTTATCACACTTTTGTACTTAAGTAACCCCATTTTATGGCATAAATGTCCTTTATTTGCTGGGAATGTAAGGTGCCCCCTTTAATGCATAATGCTAGTTCTGTTCTGAAAGTAGTGTTTCTAGTTGGGGACATAACACTTTGACAGTCTGTTTAGGGCTGGTTTTCTTTCTGTTGTAATTGTTGAATAATTGAACCTCCTTTTTACAAGTAAAACAGGCATTGTGCCTGTAGAGGAAATACACTTGCTGGATCCTTTCGAAACCAGGGCCCTCAAGCCTCATTTCCTTGGGCAATTTCATCTGAAATTTCACCTATACACAAACTTATGCATGCATTCCTACATTCATTTTATTGTTCAAGTATACTGTATAACGAATACAAGCTCTTCCATACATTCCAGCAATTTTTTGAATATACTTCTGGTAGGCCAAGTTTAAGGGAAGTCTGAAGCATGGGCACTTAGTCTGGTTTGCATCTTCTTGACCTAAATTTCTTCTTGTTTTTGTGGATATGCCATCTACTCATGTGATCCACCATCCATAGGGACCTTAGCTGTTGTCATTGTATGAAACTGAACAGAACCATAGCCTTTACCAAGGCCCCAAAGTTCAAGCATGTACCCTGGGCCCCACACTTCTCATGTCTTGTTAATCTAACTGAAATGTTTTATTAATGAATTCTCATAAGAAAGAACAGTAGAGCAGTATACTCCCCTAAACATGCTGTCATACAGACTGAAGGAAAGGGCTGCAGACTTTACCTCTTCCTTGAGTTCCTTTGTGAAAGCTTTTCATTAATTTCCTCATTGCTGGTTTCTCTGAGCTGGACACTTGCTCCTTTTCTATTACCCACCTCTTTACCGTAAAATTTGCCAAGGTAGTCTGTTTGTTTGTGCCTTACTAGCCTGTAGGCTGTATGTAAGCCTAACTGTTTACAATAGTATGGATGCTAGGGTTCACTGTGATTCAAATTTCAATGACCAAGATGTCCAAGCACTATATTCACATAATTTTCTGCCTTTTGTATCTTGTTTCTTCATTATGCCTGTATGCTTATTAGGTTAGAAATACCCCCCTTCTTATCATCGTTAATGCTCAAGTTGTAAAAAGTTTCAGTCTCAACTGGAAAACAGAGATTCGTTATCATCCTCATGCTAGACTGAAATTAAACACCTGTAATATACTTTTTCCAGAACAGTCAAAAGTAGCTGTTACCCTTGTCTATACCATTCCGGTTCCAGTTATAATTTAATGTTAGTTAGATTGGAATGTAGTTAGGAATTAGTGTTTGTGAAGTCTTACAGAAATAATGTTAGTGCTTTTTATTAAGTAGTAAATACCTTATAAAAATTGTGTTTGTACAAACTGTGACCCTCATTCACTGTGAAGGATTGAGGGAACGGGTCTTTCCTTTTGTTTACTCTAATTTATTTGCATTGATAAAGGATGTTTTGGCTTGGATATTGGAAAAAGCTGTAATTGCAGGGGTCTTTCCTTTTGTTTACTCTAATTTATTTGCATTGATAAAGGATGTTTTGGCTTGGATATTGGAAACAGCTATAGTTGCCAGAGAAAAAGACTGCCCACTTCTATGGACCTCTGGTGATCACAAACTGAAATCACGTGCTATGTCTGCCTTTAGATCATTCATTGATTCCTTATCGGATAATGTCATCTGATAAACCTTGCATGACATCTTAGTCCTGGGTGATGGACATCATACTTAATATAAGCTGTTTCATTCTTGCTTGCAACATGGATTGTTACCTGATAGATAGCAATGTTAGAATATAGGCTACTTTCAGAACTGAGTTTCGTACTTTCATGTTTTATATTATTTTTAGAAATTAAATGGGTATAATTTACACAATAGTCCCTTAATGTATGGCATATCCATGTGTATTCTATCTTCCTGTAGACTTAGGGGGTATGATTCTGTCAAAGTCACCCAGGACTTCCACTTGGCCCCAACTGCTAGAAACATGCCTTCGGAAAATTAAACCTTGGTGACTGGCCTAACATGCCAACATCCTCACTATTCAATATCACAACCCCATCGACAATGATTTTTTTGTCATAGGTGGTCATTAATAACATGTTTCCTTTTTATCTACCTGTATCTCCTTCAGGGCACAGTAGCATTTTCACCTACCCAACTATTTTGTTAGAGATCTCTGATTCCCTTGTGTTTTTTAGTGCATAATTAAAAAAATTGTGAAATTACCTGTTATTATAAAATTCCTTGATGTTCCTGTTGTACTCCCTATCCTTTCTTTGCTAGCAACTTGTACACATGTGCAAGTGCACGAGGCAAGGCTGACATTAACTATGAATAGAAGCTGGTATGATGTCTGTATGTGCAGTGTTTTGGTTCATCCATTCAAATTTTCCAGAGGTCTTGGTGGGTAGTCTGTAGATATTAACAAGTTATTAGTCAGTATGGATTTATATGGGATCTAGATGGATAATGTGCAACATGAGGTGCATGTATAATGTAAAACCGAGTCATTGATTTCTGTATGCAAAAGAGAGGAACTTAATTTGAGTTATCATTGACTACCTACTTCCTGATTCTTCAAGTTGCAGTTAATGTGAGTTGATCACCTCATAATGACCAGCCTTTGATTGTTAGGACATTTGTATATGTTCTGGACAAATATTCTGTGCTTCCAAGGTGGCACAATGTTTCTGATGGTATCCCTGGGTAGTATTCCTTACATTGTTTCTTTTTAGTCAGGCTTGTTCCTATTCAACTGGATTTCACAATATTTGCTATATTAGTTCTAATCTCTCTCTCTCTCTCTCTCACACACACACACACTGCATTCACAAGGAGCACATCATATTTGATTACTTTCTCTCTTCTAAAATTATTGAATGATGCAAATTAAAAACATCATAGTAATCTCCGTTGTACTGGTGGTTAGGATATTGTCAATCCTTTCTTTTTATTACCTAGCTAATATTATAATAAATAAAATCTGTAAATATCTCCAATCTTGGGCTTCATCCATACTTCTGGATTGTACCAGAGCTCATAAGAAAGAATAGTCCAGATATATTTCTTTTAGACAAGAATTGAAATTTGGGCTTACAGTGCTGGCATTCTGGATTTTTTTCTTGTTTTAAATCCTCTTTTCTTGTAATTAGACAAGATGTTCATACTTGATTCGTATGGCTAACACTGGGATTCTTCATTCTATATTCAGGACACCAGGAGAACTACACAAATGGATTACTATAGTACTGGATGCTTACTATATGAACAAGGAAGGAAGTCTTATCAAAGAAGCCCAACAATTGATGAATCCAATGGTCATTCAAAGAATGGAGTTTCTCAAGAAAGTGGTTGAAGAGGAATTTATGTAATTTTTACAAAACAGCATTGCATATACCATACACAGCTTCAAAACCTGCCATCGAAATATGTTGCTCCTCTCCAGATCAGAGCAATACACTATTCAATGAGATAAATCCTTGTTCAAATTATTTGTATTGTGTATTCCAAAGATGGCCATTTGATGCTTGCAACTTGCAAGTGTACTTTGCATCTTAAAATTGATTGACAAACACCACGGAAATTGCAGAAGTATTCATCCAAAACGAAACCATTCATTGAAAAGGAATGCTCTACACATCACCTTGAAAATGATTATAGAAAGGAAGATCTTGGATATGCATGATTTCATATCCATGTCTTGTGGGGAAAAAAGGATAGAAAATAATAATTTTCGAAAGACTTAATCCCCAAGAGTATAAAATAAGGAAAGGGAAATGGGAAATCACGTTGAAAGTTATATCAATATTAATGTTGGCTCCGTAATGCAGTGGAGCTCGGAAATTTTGATTATCTGTCAATCCGGTCAGGTCTTGGTTAACACTGTTTGAAGGGTTGATCTTGGTCATCCAGTAAGGTATTGATCAGCCTGGTAAAGTCCTGATTAACCTTGTTAAACGAACTCATGTCAATGAAAGGTAAACTATTTATTTATTATTTTTGTTTTATTCATATGCTATTTAACTCTTACGAATTACCATAATGCAGGAAAATAAGACATGAGATTGTAGGGAAATTGAAGATGTAAGGTTCAGTTTGAAGGTGTAAACTTAGAAACATTTCATAGGAAAGTTTGAGGCTGTGGAAATTTTGTGAAAATGCCTTTTAATGCAAATTCTGAAATTTCATCTCAACCTTGAGGTTTCCTAGATCTTTTTATTTTTTGTGTATGTTTCAATCTGAAATATTAGTTTACAACAGCAAACCCTGCACTTCCTTCAACTCAATTCTCAAGGCATCCCAAGAACATAAATACCAATCAAGTGTACTTCCATATCACAAACTTTCAATGCTTAGAGCACATTTTTCAAGCATACCACATATCTGAAATTTCTTGTTATGGCTTGTTACCCCCCCCGGCTAAACTAGGGAGATCATGTCTCGAGGTCTACAGGTAGCAAACATGGAGTGTTGAGAGTCAGATTGACCAACGGAGCCCCGGGGGCCCCTCTTTTTCATGAGCACCTCATCGTTCATCATCAATAATAGAGCAATGTCCACCACATCGGCTTGCTCCAAGAAGACAACGGGTCTTGCTCTATGAGGTAACAAGTCCAGTATCATGGTAAGTGTCACTTTAATACTTGAAGCATTTGAGCATGTTGCAAAGAATACTTTCTTGATTTTCGAATGTTTGCTTGGAATTTATACCTTTTGTCTAGTTTCACCTTGGTGAGTGACATGGTTTGTAATGTCCCCACTTTGGGACATCAGGGTATTACAGGGTGTTATGATGACCAGATTAGTCAAATGGAGATTATAGCGAGTACATGAGCTATTGAGGGATATTTTGGGGTCCGACTTGCATCGCTCATCCTATTTCATCATTATGATCCATTCCGCACAGATTGGTTTTGGTTTCGTTGCATTCCGACGATTTCCATGATTTTGAGTATTTTGAGCTATAGGTTAATTAAATTCACTGAAGAGGTCATTTTGGACACATTACTTGGAGGAACCTCTCAGTATAATAGCTCATTGGAATCGAGATGAAAAACACTACATGATAGGATGATGAGAAGTGACTTTCAGTGGCCAGGGAAGCCACAAGGAGAGATAAGGTGTTTTTCAGAGGTAAAAGGTTAATTAATTAATTAAAGTGATTTAATTAATTAATTAATAATTAATAAAATGAAAGTCACTTTGGAGGGACAAGGTGAGCAGGAAGTATTAAGGAGAGGCAAGGGCCTCTATTCTCTCATTCATGTATGATTATCATTTTGATATCTGGCTTCTAACTAGAGGGCCCATACTTTGGGGGTTTTGAGGGTTTTGACACCCTAGAGGACGATTTAGTGGTGAGAGATTCCACCTAGCTTGTCCCAAGCTTGGTCTCCAGGATTCAATACTCCCCCACACCATTTTAGTTCAGATCTACTCAGTGCAGGAGGGTTCTACACCAGCCACAGGTACATGAAGAGAGGGAGGGCGCACCATTGGGGGTTTCCAACAAGGGGGGCGCACCATCCATTGAAGAAAGTTCATTCCAGGTGATTGGCAAGGCTTTTGGAGATTCTAGCACCTGGGTTTGCATTGCAGGGTCTTGGCCATTAGATCTAGTGCATTCCGGAGGAGTTTTATGTGCCGTTTGGTTTATTGGATGCATTGGACGAATTGGAGAGGAGGGCACTTTTGAGATTTAGATCTATTCAGTTTGGAGGGGTTATACTTCAGATCTGACCTTGAGACTTCACCTAGTGACTTGTAGTGTCTCGATCTATCTTTCTAACAAGTTTCAGGGCATTTGGAGGCCTCCTTCACCAGGGCCGAAATTGTAGGGTTTGACAGTTTTCAGGAGTGCGTAGCTCCATTGGAGGATTCAACATTTGGAGGAGTTTCCCTTGGTATTTCAAGAGGGGATTCTACTCATTCTGATCTACAGTTCAACATCTTCTGCGGAGTATTTGGAGGTCTTTGACAGTAGGGCTAGTGTGAGGTCTTTAGTGTTCAGGTAGAGTGGCATCATTCAACTTGGGGTTTGGCACTTCATACAACCTGGATCCCATTCTTGTATTGGTCTTCATTGTTATTCAACCTTTGGAGGCTTACATGCGTCTTATCGAGCATTTTGTGACTCTTATTATGTTTGTTATCAGAGCATTTTGTAGCAGCTCTTATTATGTTTATTGGATCCATCTGTTGATCATTCCAGATCCGCATCATTCTTGTATTTAGGGACTTCTTCTATTTGTGAATAATATCAGATCTGAGGTATTTTGGATAGTCTATCATATTGTTGATCTTGCATATGGTTGAGGTATGTTCCATTGCTGTATCTTCTTGTTTATTGCTACAAACACACATTAAAGTCATTAGTATAACCCTAGCGCAACCTAAGAGACAATAATAAGAAAAGTGTTTGACGAAATGCCACAACCAGAACAAGTTTAAAATTCATGCAAGACGTGATGTTCCTGGCATATTGGCTTGGGAACATTACATGGTATCTTAGTAAGTAGGTCACCCTCAGGAAAAGGGTTGCTACTGGGTGGTTCTTTGAAGGGTCATCGTACCACTCCCCTCCATACTTACCACCTTCCATCACTCTACCCCTCCGTTTCCTTATCTTTTGGGTTTCCAGGTTCATTGACTCAAGAAGGGATTGTACCTCATTTAATGGGAAGGGCCTGATGGCCTGGAGGTAGATTGCAACTGCTATAAAAAAATAAGAAAATTATGCTAAAAAGAAAGTGAACATAGCAAATAAGGACCATCAAAAGATGGTCCAACTTGAGCTCTACTCATTCAGTGTTTGCCCCGGTCCCAAAAGTAACGCTAAAGCTTGGAAACCCCTAAAGGGGAACCCTCAATTTGCAAACTATTGTTCAGATTTTGCTTAAGCAGTTAAGAGTATTCAAAATTCCTTAATCTTTAATTCATTAGCATATTAACTGCATGAGAATCATTAAAAGAAAGACATTCACAGTATATACAAAGATTTATCCTTGGAAACCTTCTTGGGGAAGAAAACCCAACATAGCTTTTTTAATATAGATTCATCAACCAAGTACAATGTCAATACCATGATCTCTTCAAGAGAGATATGCCAGAATATAAGCTATACATAAGATAAACCAAAAACCCTAGCTGTAGTAGGGTAGCGCACCACATCCCTCATATAGATCCTTCAAGAGATAATCAAATGTCTCCCCAAATATACCCTTCTTCTGTTGCTGCATCTTCTTCTAAGGATAATGAACTTGTCCTTGAGAGAACTTGTATTGTGTCTTCTAAATGAGGCGCCTAGCCTCCTTAATATAGCGAATGAACCATCCTCTTTTAACTTGGTCAGGGTCGACTTGTACAATTGTCACTTTGTAATTCGTATTTTCCTTTTGTAATGGATCAACGGGGATGACTTTACAAATATGATTTAGTATTATTCTTTTAGGGTTTTGACTTGATCAAATACAATAAGAATATCTTTCGAAGCTACTCAAAACTTCAACACTCCCTCTTAGCAAGGAAGGTATTCTCTTGGCACGATCTTCAAGACTGCTTCTGCATGTTTGTACTCTTGACCATTTACTTGATGATTTTCCGCAAATCTATACATCACTAGAAGTTCTGTAACCACATGTATCCGAGGTCTCATCATATGTAGCGTTTCTCTAATGAGCACAACCTCATCCTCCTTTCAGACCTTGTGGGTCCTTTCAGACCTTATGTAATTACGAGACTTCATCTAGCTCACACAGAACTAGGCAACTATCCAACTCACAGAACTGGGCAACTAGCCCTAAAGCTAGCCCTTCTGGTTGGCACACTAGGCATCCAGCCCACAATGACTGGGCATCTAAGAAAAAGTGTTAGGTGATCTAGTGCACACACACTAGCCATCTAGCCCAAGGCTAGGAATCCTCCAACCACACAGGTTGGCCCTCCAACTTGAAAGCTAGTCATCTTCCAGCCCTGAAGGATGGGCATCCTGACCCTGTGCGAGATCGGGTCGACTTGTGCCATAGTCGATAATCTCCTCGTGAATGACTACCTATTGCTGCCACACTCTGCATGCTACTGCCCCTGGAATCAAATCTATAACTCATCACTCCCTCTTACGAGGGAAGTCCTTCTGGACCACAACAAGCTTGTCCATGAAATACTCAAACTTTATCTTTGACAGTGGCTTGGTCAACACATCAACTATCTATTCGTCTGTGGCAATATATTGGAGCTTCACAACTCCCTTTTGCACCATGTCTCAGATATAATGGCACTTAATTTCGTTACGCTTTGACTTGTCATGAAACACGGGGTTCTCATATAACTTTATGCAACTTTGGTTGTCACAAAAGATACAAGTCACCTCCAACTCGAGATCAAACAGCCCTGCAAACAACTTCCGAAGCCACACAAATTCGCTACTAGCTGAACATGCTGCTATATATTCTTCCTTGATGGTATTGAGTGCCACACTAGTCTGTTCCCTGTTGAGCCACGAGATCACAACTGTTAAATTTATAGTAGCTGCAAGAGCCATTCTCCGGGAGGATGGCAAAGACCCTAGCCGAGATCTAGGGCCCCCAGCGCACTCCTACGGTACTTGGTCTGGGACCAAACAGTTAGTGTCATGGCAAAAGACCCTAGTTGTGAACTAGGGCCCCCAGTACACTCCTGGGGTTCTTGGTCTGGGACCAAGCAGTAAAGACCCTTGAGAGGGCCCCCAGTATATGACCGGGGTTCTTGGTTTGGGACCAAGCAGTTAAAGCCCCTAGATATGTCTAGGGCCCTTGGACATGGTCCAGGGTACCCATGCCTGGGGCATGGGTTGATCCTTGGTCTTGTACCTTGGTGGATAAGACCTCAGAAATGTTTCGGGGCAACTTGATCATTGATTAGGTATTTTGTTGGTGTATGACCCTCCTTGAAGGTGGGCATGACCACATGAGGGATGTATCCCATATGCAATGATGATAAAGTTAATAAGGTCACCTTGAATATGAATGGACAAGTATTGCCACCAAGCTACCCCACCTGAACCCTCCTTTACCCTTGCTTGTGTTGGTTTGCGGTTTTGTTGTTTTTGTTTTAAGGGTTAAAGTAAAGTTTAAATTAACATGTTTAAACTAACTTAATTTAAACATGTTATTTTTAATAAGTATTTTTAATTTAATTTCTTTTATTTATGCCCTAGCCTAAACTATAAATAACCTACCCTCTAC